>JAARMF010005815.1:0-10783 GCA_022844705.1 Toxascaris leonina
AACTCATCTCGGAAATACAAGGTATGTAACGGCTAGTAGTCAGTATTATAATCAAGGCTATCAAACATTGTCCATAAGTAACCGAGCAAATTTATGAGGTCTTTATAAATAAAAAAAAACCTTCATTTTAGTGGAACCTTATTCATCCGTGTTTTGTCCATAGATGATCATTTTATTCTTTGAGGTCGACTTAGTTTTTGCATGCCGATTTTATCGCATTGCCTTATCTTTAAAACCTAACTGTTCGTTCATTTCTATTTCTATACGAAGGTTATGGAACGAATCGCAAGCCATTTTCAATGTCATATAAGTTTTGCAGTGTAGCCAACGAAGCGGAAACATGAGATTTCAGAAGAGGTGGCGCAACGCGGCAGAAGTAGAAGATGATTAGCTTGGCGATCAAAGACTGGCAGGCAATTTTTGAATAGTATAGGAAAATTTGATGGTGTCAAAAAATGCGAATGATTTTCTCCATCATTTTATTGCAAGAATAGGATGAACAGTTCA
Source organism: Toxascaris leonina (assembly GCA_022844705.1). Taxonomy (NCBI): domain Eukaryota; kingdom Metazoa; phylum Nematoda; class Chromadorea; order Rhabditida; family Ascarididae; genus Toxascaris; species Toxascaris leonina. The sequence goes on from JAARMF010005815.1 coordinate 508, forward strand.
TCTGCACCGAAAATGTTGTGAAAAGTTTATATGGGAAAGGGATTTGGCACCGAAAAAAAGAAAGTGAGCTAAACTTTAAAAACTAATATGCATAAAAATTTTTGGAAAAAGGAGTTTCGCACAATGTCTTTTTGAGAAACAAATGGAATAGAGTTTCCTCAAAAAGCGACACTTTTCTACAAAAGGTCGCGAGTGGGTTGTTTGATGATGTGAGCAGGCACTTCCACACGAATTTGCAGATTTTTATCGGCAGTTTTTATTGTTTCCAACTATTACAGGTAAAAAATTTCCTTCAAATACACGCATATAAAAATATTCCGCCCACAGATCCGCGAATATGACGAACACAGCAATCCTTGTTATTCTGGTGAAATTAATTCCAGCGTTTAACTTAAGATGATGGCATAGTTCGAGCGCATCTTCGATGAAAATTTTGTGTTCTTTGCAATGGATGCAAAAGCGCTTGGGGTGATAGCTGAATGCAAATGACTACAGTTGAGTGGGAAGCGAAGTTCGTCAAGCATTTATTTCTTTTTTCGATAGATTCTCAGCTCCAGACGAACAACTGAGAAGAGAACAATGACATTGCAGTAAAACGTTGATTAATTTTTATGCTATGACAAGAAAAAAGAAAAGTTTTTCGATGCGATAAGCAAGCAACAACTTTTGCAACTATTCAGTGTCTGTAGGAAATTATCAAATGAATCGAAACGATGGATTTTGCAAGGATTTTACATAACTTTTTGAATTTTGTGTGCTTTTTGCATGATTTCCAACTCATGAAGGAGGAATTGGAAGTGGCTTGAAATAGATGAGTTAAATTTCTCATAGTACTCCTTTTTATAAGAAAATATGCATAGTGCATTGCAATGCAGTTTATTAGTGTAATGCAAAACAGCTTGCTGCAAATAATGCCACCGACAGCTCAATTAAAACTCTGAACTATGGCCGTAAAAACGTTTTTTTTTTTTTGCATCACTATCTCAACGTTCTTGTCCCTGCAAAGGACAGTTCTCATACTCACAATTCGTCCTTAACAATAGTGATGTTCACCAATCGACTAATTCTAACTAGAGAAACCCAATTTTTGTCGGCCAAAGTTCGATTTTGACTATCTTCAGTTACGTTCCAGCAACCGAAATTTGATTTGCCGTCGAATGCCGCCTGAAAAATTTCTTGATCGGTCAGCATCAGTAGAAATACCAATACTGATTAGCTGAAAATTTTCTGCTATTTTGTGTTGGACGAGTCGCAATTCGAGCTAATAGCCTGAAAATAAAAAAAGCAGAAGAGCTAAATACAAAACGAACAACGACGATGTAGATACGTGGCAAGAAGGTGAGTGATCGTTCGTCGATTGCGGTGACTGTCGAAAACGTGCACTGCTGACCCCAGAACCCATCGATGCAATGTTCACAGAATGGAGGCGCAAAATTTGCATAGCACTCACAAAGGCGTGTGATGACGTTGACTCGACCATGTGGTCCACACAATGGCAATTCACAATCGTCACCGTGATAGTTGGGCATGCACCTGGCTAATCAATGCTCATATATTTCTCAGCGAATGAATGTAGTTATCAACTCTGCACGCCTAATGAAAAATTGTGAGCCTTATGCACTGTTAATGGCCCATTAGGAGTTACAAAGGGCCTCGTACCAAAAGCTATAACTGATAAAATCCGTCAATCGGCATAATTATCGTTGTATAAGCTCATTTCTTCATTGGGCGCCTTTGAGTGGTGCAAATTCTTCACATCTTTGTTCAGCACTAAATACTACTCAGCGCACTGTTGTGGCAAAGTAGTTGAGTCGCTAATAGGTCCTTATTCCTATTGGTGCAATAAAGAATTCAGGTAAGCGACCAGCTAATCGAACCCCTTGCAGTAACGCAGCCGATAGCATTTCCGCTGAAAGCTAAAGGCATGTTATATTAAGCACTATTACAGCAACATTCATACAACAAGAGTAATAGAGCTATAGCTCTATTACTCTTGTTATACATGCTATACATGAGCTATTTTTGAATTTTTGCTGAAAATGAGGGTGAGAAAAAAAGAGATCGAGTCTTCTAGCCTCCAAAATTCAATGGCGAACATTAATTTAAGGCACGGAATTTTTTGTNATACATGCTATACATGAGCTATTTTTGAATTTTTGCTGAAAATGAGGATGAGAAAAAAAGAGATCGAGTCTTCTAGCCTCCAAAATTCATTGGTGAACATTAATTTAAGGCACGGAATTTTTTGTTGTCACCATATTCATATGAATGTTTGAAGCGTGAAAGTGCTAAAAGCAGTTGTCAATAATGTGCTCACTAATTGATGAGATGAACTGCTCCTAATGGAATACTGTGAATGCGCTTCTCTTTTCGTGCTCACTGATAATGTGGGCAATAAAATTTTTCATAACATAAAAGCACTGTACAAAGCATAATATTGCATCAAGATCTTATTTGTAGTCTTATCCTCGTTGTTCTGCAAAATCACGTAACCAATGACCGGCATTGAGAAATATAGCTATAACAATTACGAGTAGCATATAAATAATATCTACTATTATATAGCACCATTATATGTAAATTTTTGCCTTAAGCAACTTTTCAGCTAGTGAATCCATACGCATATGCATAGGAGTTGCTCGCCTAGAATATCATAATTTTGCTACGCATTAAGATGGACAAATTCGAAAATTGGCAAAATGCTGAAAGTAAACTGGCCTCTCAGAATGCTCGCTATTGTACTCGACTCACCATATGCGAGTGTATTTTTCGCCTAATCTGGGGCAATTTTTCAGCGGATGTGCAAGCTTTCGAGTTCTGGCACGATACGCCTAACAAAAACCCTTTCCACTAGAGTCGCATTCATTGTAGCAACCAGATAACTGAGAAGTTAATTTACAAATGTCTAAAACAATTTATTTCGAACACTTTCCATTGCTGCAAGGACACTCAAAAGCTTGTCGTCATAGATAGATATCAAATAGCTTATTAGTGTGAATTAATGCAAATTTTGAATCCGCATCCATACAGAACAAAGAGTCAACGACCTTATAGGTGATGAGGGAGCATGGAGGAGGAGAGGGAGGCAGAGAGAGGTGAATAAAAAGAGGAATCTCTGAGCGACTTTTGGCGCAACTTTTGTTAGCGGAGCAAGCGAAGTGGAATTTTTCAAGCATTCAGACAACCCTTAACAATCGTGGTTTCTATGAACATTTGCTAAGTTGAATAGGGCTAGCGAGCCATCCATGAAAAAAAGGCGCTCATTAGCGATTTCCATCCATCTCCAATGCTTCTTGGTAAGGTTTGAACCTCATACCTTCTCTCCGTTCGCTTCGGTTCAGATATACCACTGCACAGGCCTATCAACGGAGTGTATTAAATAGGAAAAATTCGAAGGAGTGCAGACGGCAAATCAAAGCCGCGATAGGTGAGAGTTATTGATTACTTGTAAGTAGGAACACATTGTAATATTGCTAAAGAAGACATGAAGAATCAATATTTTAAAGAGAGTACACGACAAATATTTCGACCACGAGCATTGGCATTTCTGTGTAGGCGATGGATGTGCATCGTCAAAAAGGCCGCGACGACCCTTTTGATAGGCTGTAAGATCTTCATAGCCCAGAATGGTGTACATTGGATGTATAAGGTAGAACAGCTGCTCTATTCACGCTATGAATGTGAAGAACAACAATCTAAAGGATAAGAGAAAGAGAGACTGTCTAAAGTGGAACGCTCTCACAATCAAGCAAAATTCTTTCCATTTCTCACTTATTAATTCGTGCATTTATTTATTCAATTAGCCAGTTGTTAATACTGTTTGTTAGTTCTTCGTGACTAATAAAGACTGAAACGAAAAAAAAAACGAACTAATATATACTTTGAGCAATAATACTTTAAATATTTTTTTGGTACAGCTCCACTTTCATATGTTGGCAATAGACAGCCGTATGTCGGCGAACTCGGAATTAGTTTGCGTAATTAATTTTAGTTTGCGAGATGACAGCGAAAGCGATATTCGAGCCGAACGCTGTCGTCCAGCGCACTCTTGAGGACATGATGGCAATGGTCAAAGCAATGCAAAGGGTGACCAAGTCGAGATAAGTGGTGTCAGCCTTACGTAGGCAGTCTGAACAGGACATCAAGCAGCTAAACTATGTACGCACTCAATGGGTTTCGCTGGCTTGGATAACGTTCTGAGTCTTATTTCTCCTCAAAAAACAAGCCGTTCAGTTCCAGTCAAGGTAGATCAGACTTTCACCACTGTTGCTTTAGATGTGATTTGTCATTAGATTTTAGGAACGCGTCCTCTAACAGGTAGAATTCATAGAAAATGGCCCTCAGATTGATCCGCTAAGCATTGACAGACCCGTCGTTGCCTACACGCACAGCGCATGTAGGCGTTGACAGGTGCGTCGAAGCTTAAAAACTCCATCATACGTGAAGTGCTACTCATTGTCTCCTCCTTTGAAGCAGAGAGGAAGGAGCCAGTACGCCAGCACTCGCAAAGGAGGAAGGGCTTAGAGATTTGCGTAAGAGCAATCACCGATTGGTTAACTCGTGAGAGGGTAAAAACCTGATGTAGGCCCCATCCTAACGGCCAAGTTGAGGGCGAAGGTCATATCCTGCCCATTTAAGACCAGATCCTTTGAAAGACACTATGTAGTACGTTACACGGAGGCGCCTGAGCGACGGAGCGCTTTTATATTACTTGCAAATCGAGCACATAATATGCGAGACAGAGCTGCACGTGATTAAAGAACCGTTGCCTATGATGGTTTGCCTGCATTTTATATATGTCGACTGATTTTGTGTTCGTCTGGATTCAGTGTATGAGTTGATCTGCGTTCGAGGTATGGTCGAAACAATTTGCGAAATCACCGGTTTTCTCAGGTGGTAGACGAACAGCCTGTGAAATTTTCACTAACTTCGCAGAAAATAATGTCCTCTTTACCAATATCAATTGGGTGAATAATTGAGAGCATTGTGCTCGACTTGTTGCTAAGCGATCATATAGTTTTCGTCGCAAAACATGAAGTGCTCAGAAATTTCGACTGACACATAGATAGATGTCACGGTGATGTTGTTTGCTTGAAATCTGCAAAGGTATTTGACACACTCGATATATTTAACCTTGCCATAAAGCTAACAGTGAGACGTTCGATGAAAGTGCAGATATCGCTAAACAGCCACGTTACTGATCTCTGCTTCGAAATTAATGCAGCTGATAAACTTCACAAGATCTGCGAAGTTATTAATGGCCTATCGCATCGAAACTTTCCTTTCTAGGGGCGCATTGATAAGTATTACACGCAGACGATGTTAGTGAGAAACGACACTACACATGTGGACTTTTTGTTGATTATTTTAAAGTTGAGCATTTCGTGAATCGGCATCTGATTGTTCTGAAGTGAGCGCTGATTTGCTACTATTAGATGATTTGCGTTGCATCTCATAGCTGAATGCATCCGCCGAAAAGGTGTCCTGTGTGGCCTGCTACTATCATCTATGACCATCTACTATCACCTACCATCATTTTCAATTATTCAGTAGCATTGTGCATTCCGGCTGCGCTATTTGTGATTTACAGGGTTCGTATTTTTGGGGATTTCTGGTTGCATCTCAACTGCTTAACACTTTCATAAGAAGTATCTAAAATGATATTTGCAAATTACATCCTGTCGAAGCAGACATTTGGAGCATTATCTGGAACCCTTTTTTAGCGTAATGACCACGGTCTTGAAATAGCGCACCAAGCTCTCATTCACCGTCCTATAGCACAGAAATACCCATTCTATCGAAAAACTGCAGCAACAGTTCACGACAACGTAGTTTCACAAGCCATTTTTTGATCATTTACAACCGTCTTATAATCAAAATCTAAAGATGTCTGATTTTGAACTGCTTCGAAAGAAAACTGAGTTTTAACTGAATCTCTGCTACAAAATTTTAAAAAGCATCTTTTCTCGGGTAAATTATTCAACAGTTTTCTTCGAAACATTGTATCTCTCTCTCTGAGATACAACCCTATCAGCTGCGGAGGTGAATATACAGAACGACGTTCTCGACCCATTTGATTAGAGTTGTAGGTACGTAGAATGTATTACCCAATCAAATCGTATAGACAGAAATTCTCTGAATATTCATTCGTGCTGAAAATAAACCTTTATAATTTTTCGTCAATATCAGGCTTATTTTGACTGCTCATCTCTTTTCCTTTATAAATATGCGTGCTGTTGTGGTCGTTTCGGTTGCTAGAGTTTAACGTATTGCACTGCTACGTTTTCATCATTTCTTTGCTAATTGTGACCCTCTTTTTACTGCGATGTTTTATTATTCCATTACTTCTTTCTTTGTTACTGCCTTATGTGGCAATTAGACGTACGTCTCGCTTTCTTTGTTGAAATAAAAGTCGTCATCATTTTCGCCATCTCTGTTTTTCGTTGTCTTTTCTTGCAACTCTTCGTTCAATCTACTGTTATCTAATTTGTAACAATTATCTTTGAATTGACCTCATTGTCTCTGTCATCCACATTGTCTTCATTACACTTTGACTCACATAATAATAACAATCAGCTATTTGCTGTTAACTTATCAAAACTGAGAAACTTTTCATTTTTGCTGAACTCACGTATACACACACCATGCGCTCACTCCATTATCTTCTTTAACCCTTGTTCTATAGTCGTTTTTTTCTCTTTGAAATGGAGTCGGAGTCATATAACAATGGGAGCATGGTAAGATCGCAAGGAAATGGCAAAAAACATTGCATCGCAGACGACTGTTGTACACTGCTGAAATGCTACAGGTAGAAGAACATAGCTATTGCAAGTGCGATAAGGGTGGATGATTGCGTATTGTCAAAATGACCCCCGCACATTGTGGGGGTGAGAAGGGACAAAAAAAGGAAGAAGACGCACTTCAGCTATTCATCGTAAACGAAATCAACTGCTATTATGAATGTCGTTGATGTTTACCGAATGCAACAATGGCCTTCACATGCCGCTTCAATACTATTTAGCTTTCTTTGCCTCACCCATTATTTGTTCGACGCCATTCTCATTGCTTCGTCCAATGGGTTGTTCTCTACGGTCGCATGCAGTACATCACTTGTTGCAGATTCATTTCCCCACATTTCTCAAACATTTACTCATTGGCCTCATTCATGACATCTCAACTGATGAACAAGTAACTTGTGATTTGAATGGGGATTTGCATCGTTTCTGCATAAGATTTAAAAAACAATAATTTCCAACATTTTGAGACCCTGTTTTCAGAATTTCAATAATAATAGAAGATGTTTCACTAATGCTATAATAATTGCGCATTTCATATATGAACGCTCTTTAGAAGGGTTCAAACAAAACATCTTAGTGGTCTTAAAAAACTCTCTTAGATGTTTTCCTCAAGCGCGTCAGAAAATGTTCTAAAGCGTTTCGATGAGATGCAAGATCAAAGACTCAACGGCCATCCCGCTCCACATCGATCCCCTACATAGAGCGGTGATTCAAGCAATAAAAAAAGCAAAAAAAAAACAAGCATTCTTCACAAACAAAAACTATTTCACTGTGCAGAAATTTATCGTTGAGTGAGCCTAAAAGATTGGTGCGTTTACAAGAGATTGCAAAAAAATATTTAATATGACTTATGTAGAAGTATTCTGTCGACATGTTTAAAAGAAGAGAAAAGACAGGGCGGAAGCACTAGTTACAGCTATGCTCATCGTTCACCTTGTTCGCTGAAGATATACACTATTCGTGTGAAGATGAAAAAAAAAGAACTAAAAGCAGTCTTACACATGATCGGTTTGGTTGGTTGAGAAGGGGATGCCGAGTAGAAGAGGTGTTGGCAAACGAGCGACTGATGTGAGCTGTGTTCACACGGCTAATGAGCAGAACTATTACAATGCGAATCGAAGCTTTTGAGGTGTTGTCGGACGCAAGCCGCACCTCGGAATACCACTCGATCGACTGGTCGCTACCACCGCAGCGTTCATGCTCATGCCCTCATTGCGCTAGCGTTACTGCATTGCTGGCATAGTAGAACATAGCGGAAAATTGTGTTGATTGTATCCATTCTTATATTTTTCAAACTTATTGTTCTCTGAATATATGCAACATTCGCTCGAAGATGAAAAAGCTGACAAACTTCATGGCAATCTTCAAGTTAAGTAATATTTGTTGGTTGCGGTTAATTTCATTGAGCATGAATCTCAAAATTATGTTGGACTTTCCAGATATCGATGAACGAATCCCCTGAATGAAACGAATCCCCTCTTGTGAAAGCTTTGAGTTAAAGCACACTAAAGTGATTTGCGATTTAAATAGAAGCTCTTCTCATATTTCAAATATATAGTTCATCTCATTCAACTTCGGCGTGACGAACTCTAGGAAATTCGGAAGGAATGAATATTTGCTTCTCATTGCATAGCACTATGCCCTTCTTAAAGAGTAATTCAATGCATACGGAAGTGATGTTAGAACTGTTGCTGAATGACGCCTCGTAAATAGAGATGCTGTCTGAAGTCAGAAAAGAAAGTCTTATTTGAGTAGCATTATTGGATGAAATTTTGTTAGCACTGCAATATGGCAAGAAATACTAAGCTTTTGAAGTGTTCATCGTTTTGCGAGAATGAAAAAAATGTAGGATTATTACAATGCGGAAATTCCCAAAAATTTTCGCATTGCTGAGTTCCATCAAGAATTCGACAGCAAAATGCATGTTATAATATTTAAATTTTTTGCGATGTTTGCAAAAGTGCATTTACTTTCCGAAATTTTGAACGAAAACATTTTCTAAGTCACCTTATGAGGTGCGAAGTTGTTACTGAATAATTAGCGGTCGAGTTGATTGATACATCAATTTTCGCTCAGGTTTTGAGAGAACACGGTTGAGGGTTTCAGCAAATTCAGATGATGATGCACAAATAGGCAAATTGCATCAATTTTTTTAAATTTCAGCCGCATGTCGTCAAACGTTATCGCTAGTAAGATACAAGTCAACAAATCATAAGTTCTCGTAGAAATTGTGAGCAGAAAACTTTATCTGAAACTTCTGGAAGGGTGAGGGGCATAAGTAAAAGGCGGTATCCTTACGTGATCGAGAAGGAAAGATGAAAAGCTCGCTAAAACGGAATGAAAGAAATTGGCGCTAAAATCTTTCACGCAAACGATGCCTGCAGGAAAAATTCAGGATTTCCTGTATTTTCATGGCTGCAAATTTTCTTTCGACCTAATCTTTCATTCGAATAACCGATTCTCGTGGACGAAAATATTTAAATTTAAACAACTGGAAGTTTTTGAAACAATTTTCTCATTCACTGTCATAATAATGATTCGTGAAGAGTGTGTGCGCTGAAGAAGACTAGCTCGGTGTGTCACTTGTGTTGTAGGAAATTTTCATGTGTTTCAGATGCTCTTTTCTTAGCAGGTAACGCATGCTTTCTTAACATAGTTTAATTGCACAGTTTACTTAACCTATTTAAAACGATTTAAACGAGATCTGGGATCATTCTAATCCCGATTTCAAGGATCAGTACTGCTGGCGCTTACTTCCAGAATTTTTCTCAGAATTTCCCATCTCACCCCTCAATCTCCACGCATGGAATTTTCTACCTCATTTCTAATCCCACCAGATCAAAATTTGTTTGCACAGCCTGCTTTCCAGAATAAATTGGCGGCCAGAGAACTTTAAGTCCAATCGGTCGATTTTCAGGAGTTGCATAGGAAGAGTTAGAGTTACTGTGAATCTTTATTAGAGAAAGTGCTTTTGGTTACTTGTGTTACAGACAGAGGGTTGACTATCTATGGCCTTTTACTTTTTAAAGATCTGTCTATAAATGGGCTCGCCAGCTGCTTACTCTCCAAAATGAATAAGTAAACCTCCAACTTTTGGCGTCTGATCAAGATAGAACAGCCTATTTCACACAGAACCGTGGAACAGTGCAGACAGTTTTATAGCTGTCTCTCACTCAGAACGGTTCTCTTCCCCAAATGTACGTTCTGACCAAGATGCCCCCTGCAACCGAACATATATCTTCGCCTCACTAAATGAACATTGTAACTAGTGATGTAATTGCATAAAATGGTATTGTACTTACTCTACTGTGCTTGCACTAATATACTGTGCTTGTACTGATACTAAGTACAGTATAGTATTGGATCGAATTAAAATTCGCAAGTAGGGTTTAAGTACAGTGCAGTGTGATTTTCGAAGGGCGGTGCAAAAACAGTGTTGTGCTGATTTTTTTGGGAAAAATTGCAAGTACACTGTAGAA
>JAARMF010005816.1:0-10782 GCA_022844705.1 Toxascaris leonina
TCGATGGAAAGAACGACGAAATCGACTAAATCAGCTGTTCAAAAGTCGACCTCTAGTCCTCTCCCCTTTCCCTCTCACCTCCCTCTAGCACATAGTCACTGAGTCTTAAAATGGTAGCATAATTCAAATGGTAGAAATAAAAAGCTCAAACATACGTTATCCACTCTAGGACCGCACTGTTGTTCGATAAGATCGGTGGAATTACGTCGTAAAATTCGGCAATGGAGTATTGGACTAATAAATGCACAAAAATTCTCCTCGTAAGGAATATGCAACAAAATAACACGTATCGCTTTTTCTAGAGAGCCAGTTATGCGTAACGCCAACATTGTACTCAGAAATACACTAATAAAGAAGATCGTAACACATAGAAATGAATATCCCTGAAAAATGATTTAATTGCACTCTTTGTGAGAATCACTCCCACGCCATTTCTACATCACTTCTGCGCCACTTCTATACTCGTCTCTATAATATATACTTTTCAAGTGTATTTTGCTGGTATATAGAAATAACATACATAACTGAAGAATGGCACATTAATAAATCGCTACTGTAGAGCAAGAATAGAAGTTGATAGTGAAAGTGTTGCGAGCATATTGTGTAGTAAATATTCCTCAGGAAAAAAACATTCAATTCAACGCCAATAAAAGAGTTGCGCCGTTAGCTATCAAAATGGTCGACTCGACTGCTTACTGTTTATTTTATTGATTTAGATATATAAGAGTCAATTTTTTATTGATAGTGACGATGATTACGCGTGAAAAATGAATTATGAAAGAAAATGCAAGAAATGAACACACCCGGTTCCATCTAAAGCACCCCTCTCCCGCTCCTCCATTCAGCCTCTCCCCTCTCCACTTCTATTCCTTCTGCTCCCCCATTGTTGTACCAATGAAATAATGCCCACCATGTGCTTTAGCATTTTATGCTTCCGTATTGCACTTTCTTAATAGCACAAAAGTGAAACAAAATGAAATAAAAACGTGCATTGAATAGTTTGCACCATTTTCAGAATTATTTGCGAAATTGAAAATCGTTTGAAACTTACACAAACAAAAAGATTATTTCGTCTATTGAGGCCAGCAAATAATGCAATAAGGCACAAAAGTAGTTGAATAGCAATTGTTGGAATACTGAATTCGAGAACACGACAATACTGAAACTAAATTGGCGTCGCAGCAAATTAACGTTAGAAATACGGAATAGAATGAAGCGATTAGAAATTTCATTCATTATCTTTTCACAAAAGCACAAAAAGTTCGGATAGATGGAATATTCCACCTCATGTGCAACTTCAGCAGAGTCGAGAAGCAATAAAGTCGGCCACTAAGCTTTTTGTGGCAAAATGTTGTGAGCACCCTCCATTCTTTTGATGAAAGAAGTGGACTTTGTCGCTGACTCCGTAGTGGCAAAAACTGAGCGGATTTTGTTTCTGAAGACTTAAGCTAAACAATACTTTAATGAAATTGCGTATATCCTCATTCCTGTGAAAAAATGAAAAGAGCAGTATCAAGAATAGGAATGATCCCTAAGCCTTCTCACATATTCATCTCGCAGCTAAAAATTTTTTGGTCTGAAACAACCGGGACGTTAGAATCGTACAATTCCTATACTCTGGATGGTATATTATTCTGAAGCTGTACACGTGGCTAAGCGGAAATTCTGACTGGTGCTGATAACAGCTGATATCAATATGAGGTTATCTGAAAGGAAATAGATATGCGCAAACAACCAACCCAAACAATCGGCATTGCGGCTTTCCTGTAATCACTGCCCATCGGCAGGAAATCGTTTAACGTACATAGAGGCGTGGCGTCTGATATCTGAAAAAATATGACTGCCTTACCTTTGCTGATTTCGGTATTTATATGCCACTTGTGAAACAGTAATATGCGTGATGCCGACCAATCAACGCCTTCAAATTGTGTGACAGCTAGCTCACCACAGCGTTGCTATTATAGCCATTGTTGCTGTTGTTTGGTTGCTATGAACTTTTTCACTCACATCTCAGTAGGTTTAAATCACACCTTGGTACGTTCAAAGCCCAGCTCAATAGGTCTACACTGAACCTCAACAGGTGTGAGTAACACATGAGTAGTGCGCTTCGGGAGCGAAATATTTTATTCTATGCATTTGTGAAATTTCTCTTCGCCGTTGTTTTGTCTGCTTCATGTTCCTGGTAAAATCAGTTTCTCACGCAGTTGTCGCTCGCCTCTGGGAAACTGTCAGTGAAGTGATAACTATCGACAGTACAAAAGGGATGAAAAAACTCAGAGCTATGATCCTCGCCTGAACGGTTCTGCCCCAAAAACGCGCAATTGCCGTACGGCAATCAAGGGGTCAGACCAGTAGCAAAAGACTTTTGATGTTTTTAAATGCTTTTCAAATATGATATTCGTGCTCCTTGTTCTTGCCGAATCTTCATTTGCTTCCCCGCATAAATCGGGTTCAATAGTATTCTTTTCCGCCACCTCTTGTCGGCAAAAGAAAATCGACAATTGGGGGCTAAGCCGTTAATTGCGCTCGACAAAAAAAAAGGCGAGCCTATCTTTCGCGAAATCTTAGAAGGGCAAAAGAGAAGGCGAGAATCGTAGCTCTGAGTTTTTTCATTCCTTTTGTACTATCGATAATTATCACTTCACTGACAGTTTCCCAGTGGCGAACGACAACTGCGTCAGAAATTTATTTCAGCAGGAAGAGGAAACAGACAAAACAAAGGCGAAGGGAAAATTCAAAAATGCATGGAATATAATACTTCGCTCTCGAAACGACGAGTGGACTTTTATTCTACCGTATAACTTCCTATAATTTGTAGAATAGGTGTTATACCTAAATTCTCATCCACTCAACCTACTTCTGCTGAGTAAGGTTGAATGCATTTATTCCGTCTTCAATGGAGAAACAAATTTTCTAGCATATGCCAACTGTAGCAGCAATGTTTTTTCTGTATGAGTTGGTTAATGGCGTCAGTTGTTTTAATAACTCACGTCAAGAAAAACGTCTTTTTGAGCTGTATACCTTGTACCTCAATACTGCAATTAAGATAACTCTGAAATTGCAAACACAATTAATAACCAACGAGACTACAAAATAAGTAGCTTTGTAATCAATCAATGAGGCTACACTCATATCAATAGTACCTCAGAGATTTTAATACGAATGAAATACCTGTGCCATAAATAAGAACATATTGAGGGCGGTTATAGCGCCAATCAATGATAAGAGTGCGATTGAAGCTCTTGAATAAATCAGCGATGAGAGGCAGTTTATGCGAACGTTTCGATATTTCGACTCCCCCCATGACCCACTTGTAGTCATCTCACTTCAAGTATGTTTTACAGTGAACTTTGCATTTCTAAAATGATCGAATTCCGACAACAGCATATTTACACATAAGGCTTATAACAAGAAGCAAAAATAACCCATTCACGGATCAATAAAATTGCTCTGAACGGTCTGAATGCAATACGACAGGTGATAATACAGGTAGAAAGAAGTGTACCGCTGATCGGTCACGAGCCTTAGCTTCTTAGCGCTGTTCTAAACAACGAGTCACACTATAGTATCAGCAATAACAAAATTAAAAAGTGATTAAATCCTTTCGTATTTTAATGCAAAGAAACGTGGAAATAACTACGTTACAGTATATATTTGCAAAGATGATTTTCTACTGTGAATTATATCCTAATGTACACGATGACCACGAAAAAATCCTTGAATGAGCAAGGATTAAGTAAGTAAGTTTATGTGCTAGTATACGAAATACTTGCTTTTATTATTATTTTTTAAAGAATTTCAATATACTATTTTTGCTGAGATATCAAAACTTTAGAAATGAGATTATTTTGCACTCTTTACGACTGACATTATTAACGAAATGAGAATCGATTTTAATCTCTAGCGAGAATTGCGCAAGAAAAAAGTGGCAAATGCATTAATTTCCGCACAAATAATTACCATTTTTGCTTTTATCTGTTCATTCAGCAAGTGAAAGTCTCATGCGTTTTCTACGAATGCCGCTTTCTATGAACTCGATGAACGCTATGAACTGCTTTCTTCACAAAATACTTCGACTCTCACCACGATTTTTTCTTCAGGTATTCTCTTATATCTATGTGAAAAGAAAAATTTCCCATATAAAAGAATATTGATCGATTGATCTAAGAAATATACCTATATGAGAAGGAAAATATCCCACAGAAGAGAGTGTGAGGATTTTTGATCTGTTAAAAAATCAAGAAAAGTTCGAATTTGGCCATCCTAATAGGAAGGTAAGTTTATTGTGCTAATGAAAAGAGGAGGAAACGATTCTCTATTTGAATTGAAAAAACCACAAATTAGATGTGAAATTTTTTTCTCGAAAAGAAAAATAGCACATTTCCATCAAAATAAACTGATTCCGAGAATAGCAGCAAAAAAAGAGGAAAGAAAATGTGATTCTTTCATTCGCCCTTCCATTCAGAAGAAAATAACGGCGTAGAGAAGATAGAGAATATTTTGACACAGTGTTACGGATGAAAGGAACGTGCTAATTTGTGATGCTTACAAACTGTTGTTGGTGATTTTGTGACTACAAAAAGGTTTAAATTAGGATCAACGTACAAAATAAACTAAAGAAATGATCGGCAAATAAAGCGATGATTTTCGACTGTTCATCAGGCAATCAACAAGAATTTAGGCGAAAATCCTTCCGAATAATTGTTTGTGATTGTTTTTTTTAATGTAAGTGAGACGATAAAATATGGAAATTGTGAAAAAACGAGAAACTTTTCGAGTTGATCAGTAGAACCTTTTGAATATATTAAACGATATTAACGCAATGAACCACCTCGATGACGAAACAGTGAATTCATTCATCGAGTCTATGGTACAGTTTCACATTTGAAACTAAACCGCTATTAACAAATCGAACGGCAAATTAGTCACGCTGTTATTAAGGCAATAAAGTGAGCAACTTATTAAGCGTATTTTCTAGTCAACTAATTCACTCAAGCAGACAAACGACATTTCTGTTAGTCATTAAGTCTATGAATTCTCGAATATTTAAACATCACAAGTCATTATGTAACGATTTGTAAATATCGTTTCACTCTTAGCAAAAATATTTTTATGACTATCCTCAATTGAAATGTCTTTGAGAAAATAAATTTCAATTTTTATGTTCGGTTTTGCAGATCGCAAATCTACAGCGGTCAAATGTTGCAAAATGCTCGAGGATTTTTGCTTCTTCGAAAGTATGACCTTTGTGAATAAACAGCATAATGACCTCGAATGCAATCTCCGTTTAGTGTTTCATTGGACTTCTGCAGAGGGCGGCTGTAACGGCGACAATCAAGGATACCAAAAGTGTTTGCTACAAATAAAAATCGAACTCTCTGAATGAAATTGAAGAAACTAAGGTGTTCGACATTTCGTAAAATTCTAAAAATTGGACTGCTAGAGATCGACGACCGGATGGTCAAATGAAGAAATGGACTCTTTTTTGTGTAGAATATATATATCTTCGAAAAAGTGAAGGCTTAGTGAGATGTTGAGAATATTTTTCTTACTAAACGCGAAATCCAGGAAGTTCGGTAATAAACAAAGCTCGCAATGTTTGCTAAAAATACAAGCAACCATAACTAACTCTCAAATGGGATGTTTGTTTATTGAGCGCGTCAAGCTCAAGCTAGCTATTGTTCTCTCGAGACTGAATATTCATATCCAATTTACTGCTCAATTTAGAGATCCCCTGTACGAACACAAATCTTCCCTTTCTGAAATCCTAGGAGAGGAATTAGCCTTGCCTCAACAGAACCTCATCCTCAGTGACCTCGCCTTTCTCTTTCCCTTCTTCTCCACCTTTTCTGTTGTTCAAATAGAGAAGCTGGTTTTCTTTCATACGCCGAAAGCGGTTATGCAATCTCTTTCATCTCGCCAAAAGCTTTGAACTTGAAAAAACGATAATTATTCAATGAAAAAAAAAAGATGGAATGAGCTGAAGGGATCGGCGCACAACTTGACCGTATAGGGGCGAGCGTTTCCTGGACTACTAAAATGAGGGAAATAAGTGATGAAACAGAGCTATTCACCTGACCAAGGCTCTTATCTTGTCATCCACATTGTCCGTTCAAGCACCTGAATTGCCTCATTTGCACTGGCCCTGTTACATTTCGTCCTGCGTGACCAAAACTGTGCTTCACTTTTCAGGATAATCGCTGCCAGGTTTTCCTTATCACCTCGATGAACTTCTTCCATGAGAATATTGGATGACTGTTACCTCTAAAGTTTTTTTTTTTCAAAATTACAAGGTGTATTTAAATAACTTGAAGATGAAGAAACAGGAACAAGAGTGGTTATTTGAAAAGATGAAATGGCTGGAAAATAAGTAATGTAATAGACGAAATGGTCACATTTCCGATATATGGGCGGTTGCTTCAAATTTGCAAGAGGGAAAACGCAAAAAGCTAGCTAGCTATCTCCTCCTCATCGCAGCTAACAAAGGAATCACTCTCTTAACGCATAATGTTGTGCGCGTTGAATGTTTTGCCCAACCGAATGTGGTTAGTGGTTGCTAGCGTGCATTCTGCAGCAGTTTAATATCGCTAATGACTTCACCTTATAGCAGTGCAAATGCCCCTTTAAGTGAGGGATTATGCTGAAGTTTTCATATGAATACGTTGAGTGGTTTCCTGCTGAATGCACATCAATGGTGCATTAAGAGAATAAATGCTTCTTTAGCAGGTGAGTGAAGTTATAACACGGATGATTCGAGAATGCTAGCTGATGAATTATATGAGGTCAATAAAAATTGTTGCGAAAAAAAGCATAAATCAAACTTAGCTTTTAATTCGATCAGTCACGCGACTCAACAGTTTTGCACTCGCGTTCAAAAAAAAATTCCATAACTGCAAACCACATTTTTTTTAGAAATATAGAAATCCAGAATGGAAAAATATATACATGACGGCTGCATCAACGGTAAATTAGGCAGACATTTTTAGAAGACGCAATTAGATTTTAGTCAGATAATAACTCATTTCATTTTGCCTTTGAGAAATTTTATCTGTCGTTCATCGAGTGTGGACGCAATCTTCTATACGCATACTTCGTTGAGAATCGCATTTTATACTCTCTTGCAGCAAATGAACCATTCAAAAATATGAGTTTCGGATGGCTTCGGAATGGAAATTACGCGGTTAGCCTATAGACATATGCACTTACCAATGCACATGTTAGCAAATTAAATGTGCTTTTGTCGTAGAAATTGATCGACATAAATTAAGTCACACATATATTAAAGTATTCCACTGATCTACGAGCTTTGGGGCAAATTTCTCAAAAGTTCTTGAAATATGCAATTTCCCAGTGTAATTGATTTATAATTATTTTTGACTATATTCTTTTTGGGGATATCGGTCGAGTCGACTGATCTATCGGAACGAATTTCTTTCTTACCGGAACGAGCTAGTACCATTTTCTAAAAATCTGTAAAAATGCCTATCATTACAATGGTATTAGAGTCATTCTCTGTACGCCTAAATAATGCAACGCCTGTTTCGAATTGAACGCTCCTTTAGAGGTTTTAAGTAGAGAAGAGTTAAGTAAGTTGGAAGTATATTCCAATAAGCTTTTATGCTTTTGCTTATATATGAAAGATCTGAAAGCCATCTATACAAATATTGATTGAGAAAGGCCTTTACTGAAGAAGTAAAACACAGGCAAAGAAGAAGCTGTTAATGTTATTCAGCGCGTCAGTATACAGCTAATACTTTCATGCTCGTCATTTTATCTAAGCCTTTCAGAGTTGCTTTTTGTGCGGATGCGTACATTTCGCAGCTGAAATATACATGAAAGCTTGAACGTTCGAACAAATTCTCATCGTTTCGTCGATAATTCGCGAAAAGAGTGCAGAAATAAGGTGATTATTGTTTTTATTTTCTTTTATTGTAGCAAATATCGGCTGTATTTTATTAGAACACCCAAAACGATGACAATGATGCTATGTAATGATTTTAGTGAATATGAAGAGAAGCGTGCATTCGCACTTCGATCGCTCTTAACGATTAAACGAATTTTAAAAAATATGCATAATGGAGTGTTTCTCTTTTTGTCAAAACAAACAAAGTAATTCTTATTTATATTAGATAGCATTACTCCAAAACATCATCAAACCTATTGAGTGTTCAGATCAATAAATCGATCGGAAAAAATCTGCTTCAACAATGCTCAAGTTTCGCCGTCCTCCCTTACCTCTTACCCTTCCCCCCCTNCCCCCCCCCCTCGCCCCTCCCTTCCTCCACCCGCAAATTCGCTTCATAATCCTTTTCAGTGATCGGAAATTAATCCCCATATAAGCTCGTTTAAAACCAATAATTCCCTCACTTGCTTACCATGCATGTGTTTCAATTTTTATTTTCAGCTGAGTATTTAAACTCATTCACACACTTTGTATATTTGCGACATGTTTTGAATGAATTAAACAATTGGCTGTTGCATGAATTTCCGAACCCATATTATTATATTATCATCGCTCTAGAAAAAGTCTCGAGAAAACTAGCTACAAGTGCAGATAATAAATGAAGTGGACGATCAAGACAGAGTGAAGATTTGATGTTTTCGAATGGCTCCCGCCAGTGATGGAATCAGATATTGATGGATGCGTATCTTTGCAAAAAAAAAAAAAAAAAAAANAATCAACGGTGCATGGTGCCGCTTTGCAATACACCTGCTCATCACTGAAATAAGCCGCTTGAATGCAATGATGCACTGACATAGATTTCAGAAGATATCTGCAGCGAAAACTATCGAATATTACCATTAAAAAGTTGGACATGCAATATGGAAAATGCAGTATGCAATATGCAATTGCACTGCTATTAATGCCATATGCAATAGTATTGCAGTTATTTGAATGAAATTATAAACAACGAACAACGGATGTTGCAACGAGACGAATTCACCGCGTAATAAATGCTGGTATTGCAAAAGCGCCGTTTGGAGTAATCGGAAATACATAAAATGCGCTAGTTGCAAATCGGCTGGTCACGATTAGCTTCACTGCATGACCTCGGAGTGAATTAGCCTTCTATCACATTAAATCAATGTCAATAAACGCGGTGCTAGATGCTAAAAGAAGCGGTGCTAGATGCTTTCTTCTTCCGATCCATCTAACCGAACGTTTATCAACAGAAAAACGTAACATGTCCAAAGTAATGACGATATTTTTTGATTGGTCCGACCGAATGCACAAATAATCCACAAAAGAATTAATTTTTTTTGTCCTGATCGATTTGGAATAGAAAGTTACTCTATACAAATTGCTTGTAAATTTTTTTTAGCACTTTAGATATCTACAACTCTTCTCGAAATAGACTAAAAAATATTAATTATGGGATAAAGAAAACTATTCTGTGGTTCTCCAGTTGAGGACACTGAGCAGACAGGAGGGCAACCCGACAGAGACCGACAGACAGACAGACGCACGGAATAGCAAAAATGTCATGTGTAAACGCAGATATGACTTCTCTATAATATGGGAATTCAAAAAAGCATAAAGTGGTACGCCAAGTTGTTTTTCGCCATCATTCAAAATTGTTTACTCTTACTTGGAAATTTTATGACCACTTTGAGTGATCATATCACGTTCCGATCGCCTCACAATCTACATTTATTGCAAAGGAATTTCTCGCGAACATAAAGAACACAAGAGAGGGCGAAACATTTTGCAATTCTCTAAAAAAAACTTCCCCAACGAGCTGGAAAAGCTTCTCAATGCGTCCTTTTAAATGCCTATTCGCTAGCTTACTCTGTAAGAGTGCCGTAATGCTTTGTCACATATTGGAAAAAGAAAAACTTCATCGACTCTATCAATTGCATAAAAAACCTTATAAAACTACTTTTGCAAGAAAAATTCAGTGGCATTTTTTTGTCGAATGAAAACATTGAATAAAAAAACATCACAGAATTATCAAAATTTCAGCGAAATTGAAATATAATCAATATGAGAATTTTTTGCGTATCATCTTTCCATTCACTCAAAATCCCCTTACAGGCTTATATAACAAATATTTTTGCATAGTAATCAAGTTGATCGCTGTTACATTCAAAAAGGTCATCTCTTATGAGGCATAATATGGATAGTGTTAAATTACTGATTGCAAATAGCTGACAGCACATTACTTGTGAGGCGTTATATGGATATTGTTGAATAAGTGATCAAAACCATTGCATCCTTCATTTAAGATATGTGGGATTCTCGAGAGAGATTCTCCAAATTTTGGCATTATTTTAAAGGCGACAATAGCTCATTAATTGGAGACTTTAAAATTTTACTTCACGATAACGAAGCTATTGAAAAATGTTGCATAATACCGGGAATAGATTCCTATCGGGAATATATCTCGGAATAACTATTGAGATAAGAAGTGAAGTGAATCGAAAGTATGTATGTGCTACGGAGATTTATTGGTCTTTCGAGAACGAACACTTGATTAAGTGTTTATCGATTGTGAATTGAGTGCGGGAAGGATAGAAACAATAAATTTGAGTCATGTAATGAACAGCAAAAAATATTTGAATAAGAAGGGCAACTTTTAGTGTATTACATTTGCATTAAAAATTGAGTAGAAAGTGCAAAATTTCAACGAAGAAATAATGAAAAGAACTCATCGAATTGTATAACTGAGATGCACAATTGCGATATTAGTGCAGTTTATATTCGAATCATTAGTCATGTATATCCTTGAGCGAAAGTGCGTTCACATTCTTTTATCGATTCTGAGTCATTCCTGAAGTGAA
>JAARMF010005820.1:0-10769 GCA_022844705.1 Toxascaris leonina
GTACGATATCAGTAAAAAGTAATGAATAACACCTTAACATATAATCTTTGGTTAGCGCACATTTCGTAGTCAACCAAATCGTGGTCAGCTCTCCCTACGAACATTAGAGAGCAAACTACATCTCGACCACAACACCAAACGAGATCAATGAACGCATGAAGCAGAAAAAAAAAATTGTGTGCTGCATGGGTGCCTAACTTACGAGGTCGTGACATCCATTGACTGTACGCGTGAACATGCAACAATAGGTCTCCAGCAGTCGAGGCGTACGATTTTTTTCTCAAATGCGAACAGCCGGCACATAAATGAGACGCGAGGATTTCAGAACACCTGCTATACATGCGCAATCCATATGCAGAAACTTATATATTTGATCTGCAACCTGGACGTTCATCTGAAGAAAAGCACTGGTTTTCAACCAATTTATTCACAGCTTCTTTCGAATGAGACGCTTTTCCATAAAACGGTTCTAATNTGAGACGCTTTTCCATAAAACGGTCATAATCCAATACTCTAATAACACAAAATGTCATAAATAATCCAATACTATTTCGCACTTTCTGGATATTTGCTATTGCTAGTGTCACGTTTCAAAAGCCGAGAAAGAAATTTTGGGAACGCTCCAGTAACGGAGGGAGGCTCAGTTTAAACAAAGCTCCCTCCAAATGTTAAGAGACGTGACTCTCAAACTTTTCGCTGAAGATAACCCGATAAATGCACGGTACCTTATCAAGCCTTATACCATACAAAAGCTGAGCATAATGACCTAACCAAATAATACCAAAGCCCACTTTAGACCCTCATCCAGAAAGGCACAGCATAACACCGTTTCCTTGTGCTCAATCCACCTATTTCATTGATCTTTTCGCACTCAATGCTATGCGAAACACACAGGCCGTGATGGGAGATTGATCTGCCGTTTCCGCGATCATCGCAACACTGTGATCGCTCTGAGTGCTATTGCATTATTGTATAACATACCTTATTATGTACTTGTAGTTTATCGATTTATTGAGTGCAGATTTGCAGATTTTATCCACCTGCTTGCGTTGCTTCTTAATTATTTAAAATCCACAGATCCACATCTGTCCGTTAGTTATTCCATGTTTATGCTTTATGAATTATACACTGCGATCATTTAATACTACCGCTTATGAAAAATTACATTATTGCACATCGAGTTTAACTCAGGTGAAGTATGATTTATTAGACATAATCGCTTAATTTGAATGGCTGTAAAGTTGTAAACGTTGATATGCCTTTGAAAATCGCTTCAGTTAATCAGTCAGTATGTCCCAAAAAAGTTGATCTAATAGTTTTAGTCGAGTTTGGAACCATTTAAGAAGTGCCAGCGTACTTCTGTAAAGCCAGTATAGAACGTGAAATGCTTTGATTAAGTAATGAAATATCGACATGGTTAAGTGCGGTCCATGAACGTTTATGTCCGTTCTGACGACGAAAATCGTTAAACGTCTTAATGTTTCGCCGATAGGAATTTTGCTGACTATTTAAATCCAAGGTATTCGGTGCACCGAAGGTAATGACATCTGCATGTATGGACAGGAGAGCTTTTTTAAATCACAGCAAAGATTTGTCACCCCCACTGGAACGGAATTGACATCGGGAGATGATCATTTGATTGTATAACGATTTGACTACGCTAAGGCTTCTTCATGTTTCCGTGCCTCGTTTGCAAAGGAGTGCATGTTGTCAGTGGCTGCATGAAACTCGGCATGAATTTAATCAAAAATAACTTTCTCGGGGAATCCGTCAAGCGATGTGCACAATGCCAGATTCAAGAAACTTTCGCAGTTATATTCCACTTATTCAGGCGCATATACTGGGTACATGCCCGGAATGTACGCATAAATAAGTGGAATAT
The DNA here is from genome assembly GCA_022844705.1 of Toxascaris leonina. NCBI lineage: Eukaryota > Metazoa > Nematoda > Chromadorea > Rhabditida > Ascarididae > Toxascaris > Toxascaris leonina. The sequence continues at coordinate 1,883 of JAARMF010005820.1, forward strand.
AACTGAGGATAACATATCGTCGTAATCGGTATCGACACAACGATTCATAAGCCGACACTGTAACGTTTGGTTTGTTGGTGGAATGCAAGTACGCATGCAGAAATTGATGTGGAAATCGTGCCACAAACGGCATCATAAAATTTCTCCAAGACACGGTAGCGGATGGTTACTTCGTCGCTTCTAGTGACCTCACGATTTCTTTAAAAAGATTCTGCTCTCAAGCTTTTTTGAGAAAAATATCACCACATCATTATACAAATTTGAGTAGTCATTTTCGTATTTCTGCGACTCTCATTGTTGTTGTTGCATCTCTGCATGAACTGCCGAGCGAAGTATCTTTTCCTCTCAGCAAACTGCACCTAGAAACTCTCTGAGAGTTGTAGTTATTGCTGTAGTTAGGTTTTGCGGTAAGCAGATCGGTCTACATATGACTCAGTGCTACTTCGTTCCGTTACTTCTGCTCTGCGTATATTGTGCCGATGAAACCAGACAAAGCCGCCAATCCTCTACGAATTTTTTTTTTTGCAGTGGCAGATTTCGGTGCGAGAATTATAAGATGGCCAACGCTTTTGATCTATTGCCAGACTTTTTGCTGGCAATCATGGGCCTTTTGGGCCTCGTAAGGACAAGGCGCTGTAAAGACGCCTTCGCGGCTTCCGCCGCACTGTTCGGCGTTGAGGAGGAACAGCTCTACCGCGAGGTAGAGCTACACATGGAGGAACATTGGCAGGAGGAATTTGCAGCGCTTGACGTTCACTCAGAGGGCCGCGCTTATTTCGGTTCGTTTTGCTGAACTCATCTTCCCCGGAACTGATGGACTGTCGAGGAACTCAGTGGAATGTAATGTGGACGTACTACAGGGTGATACGTATGGATTTTTTCAACCAAATCCATGCTGGAAAGTGACCAGCATGTCGAAAATAACCGTTCTATTGATCAACTGAAAAGTCATTTCTTCCACCTTCATACGAACTTCAAAGAGATTTGCACAAAACCTCTCGCGGATGAAAACGATTGAAACTCATGTACGCTTATATCACCGATAAATATTTTGTTCCTGCCGCAACCTGTGTGCGCTAGAAACCCCCTTACGTCATATTTATGTCATCTCATCATTTCTTTGTTGTAGTAAACCTGGTCGATGCGTTGGACATCAAAAAAGTGTCACTAAATTTCACCACCAGATTTGCCTTGAGACGGAAATCATATAGTTAATTTACAACTAACATGGATTTGTTATAGTTACGGAGGCAGCACAGCATCGCCCCCATCCGCTGCTGCTCGAGGCCGCATGCCGGCTGAAGAGAGCGCAGTTGATGATCTGGGACCTGGAGCGTCACGATTGCTCCATGTATGGTCATAGTGGGCCTGTGTTCACCGCCGCCATCGAGCGAGGGGAGTTCGTCGCTCTCATGGGGCAGCCGGTTACACCAGTGAGTATATCTCAATTTCATTGCTTGTTACGTTGTTTGCATGTGGCGTACGGTTTACCTACTGCATATTTGGCTATTCGCAATTGTAACAGTGAAATCGTAAATTTTGCAACATTTGAAACCCTGAGACATGCTAACACTGCGTGCGTATTGTAGATTTGGCGATAGTACCACTTCTGTAAATCAATAGGTGGGGGTTGCTTTCAAGATGATGAACTTCTCGATTGCAGTGGTCCGAAAGTGTCGCCCACGAGCTGGAGCCCAGCACCAGCTACGCAGGTGGGGAACAGTTGCGGACCGTTTTACCAGTGCAGACTGTGCCGGAAGATACGGTGCTTGCACCAGTCGAGGAGCCCCTCATTGAAGAAGTCCACGTCGCAGACGAGAACGAAAGCTGCAATGAGATGAAAGGAGAGGTTACGGAGAGGAGCTTGACCGGCGGTGACAACGGCGTAGACCGTGAGGAGCAACGTGAGCCGGAGCAGAGAGAACAGGCAGAAAACGAACCAGAGAGGAACGAGGTCCCAGTGGACGAAAGCTACGAGGGGGCGCGATGGCAAAGGGATCTGACTACGCGTTATCATCAAATGCTGTTAGTGACCCCTCTTTTATTACTGTGGGCCTCTGTAGTGTATTCAATTTGGCTAACGCTCATTTGCTAGCACCCTACAGAGGATACCAAGCAATGACTTAGTAGGCAGCAATGTGAGCAATTTAAAGCTGTGAATTTTTTATTTCCTACGGGCAACTGTTAGAAGCTGGAGGTCGGTGACCTTTANCCGGAGGTCGGTGACCTTTATTTCTTTGAGGAAGAACAATAACTGATTGCCATATGTGTTGGTTTTAGAGCAGCTGAAATTGAAAAATGACCGAGGAGTTCTCCTTATGCGGTGCATTATGACCGTAGAATTGCATATTTCTACCATCAGTGGTTTGTGTACTGAAACTGGGGTACAACCAGAGAGACAGCCAGGTTAGATTGTCATGAAACATTTTTGCAGGCAAATTTGCACGACTGCAAGAAAAAATATTTGACTGCTCTGCAAGAGTGTGCAGTGGGCTGTAGGTCTGTGATTACGTGTTCAAACGCGACCATAACGTTGCATATAATTGCAGCCGCCCACGATCAGGAGCGAATGCCCCCATACAGCGAACGCCTCGAAGAAGAGCGCCAATGAAGCAGCCGGATTTCAAACCGGCTGATACAACAGTGCTGCCGGCCCACATGAAAGCCGAGTTAATAGCACCAGCAACGCCGCCATACATAGTTCGCGGCAACAAGATATGTTAGTGTTTCTACTCATATGTGTTTTCCGTCTTCATTCTAAAAATCTGTATTTCATTCTCTTTGATGTGGTTCATAGCACATGGTGTGGAACTTAAAATGATTGGTGTCACTGTTAGTTGAAGTGCATCGAAAAGGGTGAAGAGTGTTCAATCTGGTTTTTTCAGTGTGCCGTTTGGCACATTGCGGCGTGCCGGAACGAGAGTTTGAGACGGTTGCCGCATGGAGAAAACATGTCGCATTAGCCCGGTCGCATGTGCATGACGGTGAGGGACTTTCGCTATCTTGCTCATGCCGCATTTGCCGCTTCTATTTTGTTATTTCCTAAGAAGCTTTATCCCTCGAATTTGTCCCTCGAAGCTCATAATGTCGTTGTACTAATTTTGTAAGAAACAGCGAACTTGCAACTAACCAGGCGATCTTCACCAAAAACTGCTGTTACTTGGCGAGTTGAAACGGTTTTTGGAGGTGAGATTCAAACCTTCAACTTTCTGTCATCAAAAGCAGAATTTTTTTGGAGGAGTCCATGTGATCATTTGCGATAAATGGTAATCAGAGAAACGAGTCATTACTTTTGCGCATTTTCAGCATTCTGTGGCACCTGTGGGCACCATCTTGTAGTGCCCCCTGAGATATCCGCAGCGAACGTTAAGGTACGTCGTGATAGCCGATTTTCTTTCATTGCATTTCCGTTGTTCCCATATTTCCAGATGCTTTGAAATAAGTCTGTGAGCCCGGCGATTTCGATGAAACTTTCGGTCACTTCCATTCTGTACTCTTCCTGCGGACACTAATGAACGAATGTTTCCAGTTGTTCTCATCATGAAAATACGAATTTCTCCACGTGGAATCGAATTCAAGGAGTGTTTCGGTGATCTACCCTTCCTCAAGCACTCCCTTCGCCACGATCGCAAGTGATCGGAAAATTGCGTTGAAATTGTTTTTCTGCCAAATTTTATATTTTTCTGAATAGGATGAGTTGAAGCTTCCAGCACTTCATAAGGACTGAGAACACGGTGATTCTGATTTTCAGTGATTTTTTTCAGGCCTTCATAAGGGCGCATAAAAAGGAGCGTTGTATTGGCGCTTCGAAAGCCACACTGCGCCAAAGGCAGGCAGAGGTCGCGTGGCTTGAGGGCCTCATGAGGAACAGCAGCCACATTCTGGTGCCTGGTTAGTCGTTACACATTTTTATTTATTTATTTATATTTATATTTGTGTTTGTATTTATATTCATATGCAGGTCACGTTTCTATACCTTTATATCGCAACCTTTATGTTTATATTTAGGTTTGTACTTATATTTTTATTTGTACTTAAATCTGTCTGTAGCTACAATTAAATTTAACTTTATATGGACATGTATATTTGTAAAAATGTTTATATTCATTGATATTTATATTTATTTGTCGATATGTATACTGCTCCATTTTTATTTATATTTATTTATGTATATATGTATTTAATTTTTGCATTTGCTTATTTATAATTAGCTATGTCTATATTTTTGCCTCCATTTCCGTTCATGGTTACATTCTCTCCTATTGTTTATATTCATTTTTTTCATATTTCGTTCACGTATATATTCATTTTCATATTCACACTCATGTCGCTTTCACATTTACTAACCGTATTCATTAGCATTTCTCCACACCCGTTTCTACCTATTTTAATAAAGTGGTCTTTGTAGTTACTCGTTTACACATTTGGTTGAACAGTTATATCTATGTTAATTCCTCTTTATTTATGTTTACATAGATGTCTATTTATTATATTCGCATTTATCTATTTATTTCTGTTTATTTACTCATATTTATTCATTAATATCCAATCATTTCTATCCGCAGTTATGCTCGTATTTGTATTCGCATTTGTATTTATTAGGTATCTGTATTAACATTCACATTCATATATTTCTTCTTTAAAATCCGCTTGTTGTAGCCATGTTCGTATTGATATCTATATGTATACTCACGCTTATGTTCATCTTTGTATTTACTGTTGTATCTTTATTTGTGTTTATATTTACGCTTTTGTTTTTATTTGCATTTGTAATTTTGTTTGTTGGTATTCTCTTAGATTCCTATCAATTTACATTTGTGCATGTATATATATATATATATATATATATATATATATATATATATATAATAAATGAATATGGATGAACAAATAACAAATCCCCATCTATTTGTAACCATTTTTTCATTTCCGATGTTATTTATTTTCTCTCATTTTTTATTCATTTGCGTCTGTAGTTATTTTTCATTGTTATTTATATTCATTCATCTATATTGACATACCTCTATAATGTTACCATTCATGTTCCTATTTCTGTTCATTTATACACCTGTATTCATTATTTTACTTATATTTGCACATATGTTTGTATTTCCTTATTTATATTTATATCGTTTATTTGCATTTTTGTTTTTTGCTAACATTTGTAACTCTTTATTTACATATTCATTAATAATTAAATTTGTGTCTACATTTATTCATTTATATTCCTTTATTTATGTTGTATTGATATTTTCATTAACCTGTTATATATGTATGTATATTTATACTTATATTTTAAATGTGGGGAGGGGGGAGTACTGCTGTGACATTAGAGTGACTGTCCAGGAAAGCTTTTCTCAACCTTGATATAGTTCCCTCCCTTCCATTTTTTTCTTTTGGATATGTGATGTGGCTCCATTCAGATATGCACCAGGCTGAAGAGGCAGGTGAAGCGGAATCGCAGATGCCAGCAGTCCAACGGAAACGGCGCTACAGCACGGAGGAAGCACGCAGAGCGGACATTTGCGCTGCCTATTTGAAGCGCTTCAGAACGAGCGAGCCGGAGTTGATGGCACAAATAGCCCAGGAACATCAGCTAGAATTACCTTAAGCAAGAGGTGAGTAGTTTGTTTTGTTCTTGGTTTCCTTGCATTTATTATTATTAGAAGCAATTTCGAGGAATAATATGCACGACGCACTTTTGAGGCAATCATCGCGCTTTCTATTTGTCCTTTTTCAGAGACGATATGGTTGCTACGGACGTGCGTCGCCACTCGCTTCGTCGCAGTCGCTACAGTCTCCTGCTCCCATGCCATCATTCTCCGTTCTTCGCTGCATACTGGTCGTGGCGTATGGAACTGAACTCGGTGATCGCAATACTTGCCCTTCGCCGCGGCTTCCTTGGTACCTGCCTTCCGCCCTTCGACACATTCTCTTCCTGGCACAGGTTTTCGCTGCGTTTCAGTGTATGTGCCCTACGTTTCAATGTATGTGTTTTATGTGCAGATTGCCGCCAATGATTGTGCGCCCTGGCCATTGAGCCTCGTCCACAATTTTCGGCCATCGGCCGGCGAAGAAATTGTAGGGCAGATTTCATTGCACTGTATTAGGAATTCACCAAACGGCTTTGGTTTGAGGATGCTGCCTTTTATGTGGGTGTAATAGTATGGATGGCTATTGAGGACATAGAAGACGTCATCTGCAATAGTTTGAGAAATGCGCTTATCATGTCACATCTTAGGCGATGAAGCAGCCACATGCTTTGCAATAGCTTTTACGTCGCCCTTCAATTCCTTCACATTCATTTATTCGAATGAATTCCGACCGAACTGCCTGATGATTTCGCGACTTCCTTGCCCAAAATTGCACAACTTCACACGGCTTGCGAAAGCCCATTCTCCCAAATGTTCTGAAATTGTCTAGTGAGATACCGTGAGAGTCCATGGTTCATAAATGGTAGGAGTCATATTATAGCGGACATCTCGACGGCTCCGTTTTACAACGGTACAGCAAAGTCGTGAAAACAGCAAGAGATCGATGCTACGATGAATGCTACGCATTCAAATTGGGCGTAATTGCACAGTAGGACCAATGAACTTGATAACCTACTTCATGGCTTACTGGCGACAAGATAGTTGAAAATTGTGTGCCGCAGCTGCTGAGCAAAGCGGTTCCAATGTTAACGAGAAGACACGAAGAAAGTCATGCGCCCTATTACCTATGAAAGTCCTCGTCCGAAATATGCGGAGGTGATTGCCTCGAAAGCAAGTTTTTTTTTTGAGGACCTCAGATTTGTGGAAATCACGCCCTGCTATTTGTTTATTAAGTCAGAGGATTTTGCAAAGCGCTTAGAATCGAGCGGAGAATTTGCCGAAGGAATGTGTGAAAGCTTTCCATAATGGAAATCGTGCATTTCAAAGGGGAGCATTTCAAATTCGAGTAAATTGCAGAACATGCGAGCGCGTAGCTGTTTCAGTGTAGTTCAGGTATAAACCGAAATGCCGGGTGTATCTCACGGAAAACTGTGCAGGAAGCAACCACTATTTTCTGCGAATCTGATGAAAGGCGAGTGGGAGAGTACCTGAATATCAATAAAGTAGGCTGCTACTTAATTTAGCTATTAGTGGAGATTATATAAGATATTATCAGCAATATTTTAATGTGAGGTCATCTCATAAGGTGAATTATACCTCAGTGGCGCAAGTTTCAAGTAGCTATGGTCACCTAGTGATATTGCGTTCAATCCGTGGATGGCATTCCGATTGGCCAAAATCTCCTTATCAAAGGCATTCGAGCGAAACCGAAGCCAAGCAGGTTTGTTGAAAGGTGAGAAATTTACAAACGAGCGCATTTTCTACTATCATTTGCTGATTTAATTGTGGTTGCTTCATTACTATGTGCACCATTGCCCCCATTGACCCGTGAGCCGTATGATGCCCGTCGATCGAAGGCAACCCATGGAAGATGCTTCATCGCGTTATGCAGAGGAAAAAGGTTGGATGACGTTTGTAGCGCAAGTGCCACGAAATTCGAGCATTTCGTTTCTTCTCTGGTTGTCGTTCTCCATATAAAGGTCAGCTGTTTCGTCGCTTAAGAAAAGATTGCTTTGAAAGTGCTAGGATTGAAAATGTCGTATAAAGTAGTTCTTTAGCTTGCTATTATTGGAAGACTAACATTAAAGAACAAGTTCGATGAAGAATAACATTGATTAATGAAAACTGAAAAAGTTCCACATGAAAAATGTTTTTAGCTGCCGGGTGAACAATGTTTTCTCGAATCGTTTCTGAACATCTATGAGATATTTTCCATTTTGCGCTGTAATGTGAGCTCGTGTTCTTCACGGAAGTGCTCCGTCTTCCATTCCAGCTCGTCTCCTTCGTTTCGCGCAAAATATCTGAGCGTTGAGTGCCTATCGAGGTATCGCCGATGTGTCAGTCACTACGTAAGTGACCTCGGCAGGGCTATAGATCGGTGCATTCGTAGGAGTCCTCTGAGTTATCACTGAATATGACTCCTTCGCCATAATAATGAAACAGCGGCAAATATGTGGAAGATCTTTCAAAACGTTGTTGAGAAATTGGAGGCGTGCAAGAGCTGAGTACTAGAAAGCTATCTTTTGCACTCCCGGATGTCGCGAAGCTATCATATTGAGGTAGTGCTTTCAAACGGGCATCTCATCGTTCACTGCGTTTCACTTGTGTTGTATCTACGTTTTTTCTTATGCATTTCATCATTTGTATAAAATCCACTCGCAGGCTTAGCAGCTAGTGAGGACAGCTTTTAAGTTTTTTCTGTCTATCCAAGCTGCGTCCTTCGACCCTTCACCGAATAAGAAAGCAGGTCTAAAAATTTTGTATCCCCAAGTGTTCCATCCGCAGTTCGTAACAGTTCACCATGGCTACTCTTTTCGTGCTCTACTTTAAATGGCGCAATTTCAAATTATTCTGATGCGCTCTACCGTGTGCATAATTCGTCTGTATCAGAAGAGGAACCACCCACCCTTCGATGTTGGACAAAGTGCCGTCGGTCGCAATCGAGCTGGGAACGAAGTTCTCGATTCCATCTCACCAAATTACCCCAGCACCAACCTCGCGAAAGTGAAGCAAGCGAGAACCCCACAAGTTCATGAAATATATAACTGAGCTAAGAAAAAGCGACGAGTCGCTCACGACAGAAACGCGAGAAGTTGACCACGCCATCAGGAGTTCGGCGACACGTTCGTTTCTCAGAAAAGTGATGAGCGTTCGTAGAAATCATCGACTCGAAGATAAGGAACGCCATCCAGCGTACGAGGACTGGAAAGGCTGTAGGGCAGTACAGCATCAAATGGAGCAGGAGCAAGACGATGAGCAGGCACGCCAAATGTACGCAATCGACAAACTGTTGC
>JAARMF010005822.1:0-10766 GCA_022844705.1 Toxascaris leonina
TGTTTTTTCATGCTGCCCTTGATTTTTTATCAATCATGGCATAGGTGAATTTCTTCGTTTTTTTTTTTTGCCCAAAGTCTGGCTCTTCGGGAACTGACTTTAGTGAAGTGATGGAGAGAGGTGTTTGCTGCAGAAAGCAACGTGGAAGTGAAACCTACAACACCTATGTGGAACGGTTTCATCAATGGGAGATGGGAGTGAAAGAGCAACAACGACAACTGATTGAAGAGAGAAACAACCTCGCCGCATCGAGTGACATCGATATCGCACTAGGTTTGCGCCTCTTCTTACTTCATATTGCTATATTTTCGTTGCCACGTCATGTTTGGTGATACAAGTCCAAAAAGAGCATTTTTGATTATGCTTGAAGGTTTTTAACATTTTCGCCACTTTTCCCCTCTCTTATTCTCTCCTCTTGCTATCAGTAGAAGGTGAAACACCGTTGCTGACGCAATTGAATAAGACCATTGAGTATTGGATGCTTCCCTTCAGCCATTCATGCAAGGGGAATAAAATCATGTAAAAAAAGAATAAAGCAATCACATTTTACTGATGCTCGAGGTTAGACGCGATGAAAACTGCATTTGGTCGAAGATCTTTTTGAGAATTTAGCTACTGCTGTTTGATGTTTGTGCCAATTGCCTTCACTCCATCTCCGTTTTTTTTTCAGAGAGCCTTTACTAAAGTTATTTTTGCTAATATAGAGGTTGCACATATCTCATGGGGATAACTTTTTATTTGGTGTTTAAACGCTTTTTGGTAATTTCAGATAGTTTGTTGACGCGAATCTCGATGAAGGATTTTGTGTTGGCTGTCGTTACGATGACTAGCAAAGATCAGTCTTTCTTCCCGGCACTTTTGTCTGCTTTCAAGAGAATTCAAACTAATGGTCCGTATTTTGTCAGATTTTTGTCCAAATCTCCCACCAATAAGTGAGGGATGGCCATTTCATATTTGCTGTTTAAGGGGTACTATTAAGGATGCTATAGGAACTTGCCTTGTGGATTGCAGCTCATAGACTGGGGGTTGTATTTGAGACGTACTGTAATATAGGTGGGAATCATATAGGACGATTTGTTGGTGTAGTGCATTTCCGCTGTATTCGATGTCCACCGTGCATTCCATGGCGCGTTGCTTTGTTCACAGTCTTATAAGTTTAAATCTCCAAAGTGCCTACCAGATGCAACAAAATGCTTCATATTTGTTTATCGAGTATATCCAGGTGATGTGAATGTGCTCTTATTTTTGTTTTTTTTTTGTGCCTTTGCTTTACTTAACCATCTTTGTATGTAGACATGTGTGGTCGTGTCGTTGTCTGCTAATATCAAAATTGAAACCTCCATTTTTATGAGGGCTGGACATAGATGCGGCAATAGCCTGGTTTCGTTAGTGTAATGAATAATAGCCTGAGCCTGTCGAGGCGATCAAAAACAACTTGAAGCGATCGGTTTAAACCGAATTCACTCGTGAAGTTCCATAAAATTAGTCTATACCCACCCAGTCACTGATCGGCACCATGTTCTGATGAGTTGTTGTTGCGGTTGAAGCTTTTCTTTTGCAGGTGATATTCGTCAAGTTGGAGCATATCGTTCCTATGCGTCGACAGTCTACTCGCCTGGAACGGTTCATTCCTATCAGCAGCAATACGCACCGACCGCTGCCGCAACCCGTTCGTTATTTCTATACGAGTCTGAGTGACGTTAACTAAAGCATTCTAATCTACTTTCCCAGAATTCGCGATCATTTTCTGCACTTGTTGATTGACGCATTGAATTAATTGTTATGCATCCTCGATTTGGAGCATGCCGTCATTGACTTTATCCTCTGCCTTTATTGGCACTAACATTATGTTCCGGTATTTAGTAAATAGCACTGTATCAAAAAGGCTTATTTATGTTAAGAAAGTTTACTGCTCTATTTCTGAAAGTGCAGATTGTTGTTACAAGAGCAAGCTGAGAGGGTGGGGGGATGGGATATGAACATGGGGATACGTGAAATACGAAGAGGGCGATAGTAATGTGGAAATGGTGAGTTGCAGTCACTTACTCATGGTTCTTTTCCTGCTGAAGTGGTGCTTCTTTATAGCATTTTCGCAGCTGTTTTTTTATCGCTTTCTTATGAAGTTCGTTGAGTTATAATACTGGCTGTTGAAAATTTCAGAAGGACAGGATGTTTTAGAAACAGGAAGTTTATGTCCATTGGTTTATGTCATTGATATTTCAGCAGCGGCAGCAGCAGCTTCGCATCCTTACGCTGCAATACGACAGGAAACATCTATTGGAAATGGAGCATTAAAGAGGCCATATGAGAGCGTTGCTGTTGCCTCTGCTTCGAGTGCCGTTACTACAGACACGAACTGGAAGGTAGAGGAGCCAGCTCGAAAATCATTTCGTCCTCCATCTCCGGTAAAAGACTATCGAAATCCATCCACATTACCGTTTCGAGACTTCAGCCAAACATGAGCGATCGCCTTTTCAATTGTTCAGTTATGAGCTATATACACTTTTTTTTTGGAGTAAAAGATGGTTGCGACGAGTCTGCGAGCGTAGCAGTCGATGCGTCTCATTGTTGCTGTTGATTGGAGTAACGAATGGGGTTTGTTAGTTCTCGTCTCATTGCCGTCTTATTTGACTCTCTTTTCGTTTTGGCTCCGTCGCGCTTTTCCTGTGCCAGCCAGCTGCACACGGCGCTCACATAAATCGATACCTCTATTGTATGACGAGGTTTTCTTTGCTGTTGCAGTGTCGCCTATTGTTGAGAGTATACTTCCATCGAAATTTTCGGCAATCTGGTTTTGATACCTATAAGGAGAGAGAAACGAAATAACGAGCTAGAGGCTTATGATATGAAGTCTTGCGAATGAAAATAGGTATATCCCACCCGTTTTTCTCACGACGTTTCCTTTCTCCTAACCTTCCAACCTCATCTATTCATCATCAGAATATTTTTTTGGGATAAATTAATATCTTCTCTTTTTTTTTGCACCTCATCAGCAATTGCTTGATAAGTGGTTGTGGTTGGATTCTCGAGAAGGAAGTGAATTAGATTGTTTTTGGAATTGTCTAGCAGGATTTTATTTTAATTCATTTTGAATGTCTCTTCATAACGTTGAAAGATATAACAATGGAATTCAACTATTGTTTCGCGAGCTATTGATATATAATGCATGAGTCATGTCATTGTTTTATGATATCGGTTAGGGATTGTTTAAAATTCTGAAAGCTTCTTCTCCATCTTCAAAGTTCGGGAGAAAACGCTTCAAAATTCTCGGCGAAACTAGTTTAGGTCACTTGATGAGTCTTCTTTTAATGCGGTATGGTATTGCAAACGTAGCGCTTAAAATACCACCAATTGGTCAAAAATTTATTCTAGAATGAAGCTTTGATATTTCTCGTAAACGTTGAGGATGTGGAAAGCATCAAGAGGGAACAAGTTGTTCTCGTTTACGAGATGGATTATTGATGGTTTCGACTAAGCTTGTAATTGCGGAAGGGGGCGAGTTTTCACACTGATCTGAAATATTTCGTTTTTTTTCATTCTTCTCTGTTTGTGATGAGTTTGAATGCGTTGAATAAAACTGAAATATGCTCATCTGACATATAATTAAATTGCGGTCCAGAAACACCTGCAAGTATCTGCGAGTCTTCCTTGTCCAAAGCACTATTTTCTTTAGTGTAAGTTTAAAGGACCGTTTCAATAATCTCTGGCTCATCTGCTTCAATCCCTCTCACAAATCCCTGCCCTATTCTTATGGCATTCTTGCTATTTAATTCTGCAGAACCACTGTTATGATACAACGCTTTCAGAGAAAAGCCTCACTAATTTTCATGATCGCTGAATTTTAACTAGTCAACAAATATCTGGTATTGAAATGTGTATGGGAGGATATCGCAAATCACTTGATCACTTGATTGACCGGACTGTCGAACGTCGATGACGCTGCCGGTCACAATGCGCTTCCATAAGGGCACCGAGGCCCGTGGTTTTGCATTGTTGTAGCCAATAAATGACGCCACCCCGCTGGATATCGCAAATAATCTCGAAAAATTGGAAATTCCTATCAACTGATATTACATAAATACTTTGTAGATGCAAGCGAAAATTTTGGCGAAATTCGGCGAAGACGAAGTAATAATTCAGAAAATGAGAAATTCTAGCGAATATATCGAGCGGAATATGCATCGATAATATCAACTCAGTAAAAGCTTTTATGGAGGGATTTAGAAGCACCGTGTAATGAGCGTCGAGAATTCGATCCCACGACCATATATCATTTCCAACGTCAAAAATTGGCATCAGTAGGCCTGTGCAGCTACCAATCTTACATTCATAGTAGTTATTATATTTTTGATTGTCATTACAGCTAGGCATAATGCTTGAGCGCTTTAGCTGAATTGCATGCTCTCTTATACGATCTTTTGCACCGAAAGTATGTCGGCCTTGAATGTTTCTAGTAAACTGTGGTATTCGGCATCCCCTCGTTCTTCATCCCCCCCCCCCCCCCCCCCCCGCGCGTTAAGGCGTTTCTTTGCATTGGTCGTCCTGTCAAACTTTGACATCGGTGTGTGGTAGATGACCATGTGGGATTGACGATCATTGACTGCTGTAAAGGATGAAAGATGGGGAATGAATTTCGATGTGTGGTGGCGAGTTTGATAATGGAATTTGTCCGCTTATTTGAATTTTGGCTATTTAAATCAGTTATTTTGAACAGGGAATCGTTAACTCATCTGAGGACAGATTAAAAGACGGAAATCATTTGAAAAACATTTTTTTTGGATGGAAATAAACATCATCTGATATCTTATGAGAGAGCCGTAGTGATTAATCTCGAAGAGTTTTAACATCGCTAGAGGGATTTATAGTAGTCACCTTAGAATCGATAGCAGTGATGAACTATCTAAAAGGAAAAACAAGCAGCCATTATCTTTAGCCGATGATATTTTGTGCTTTTTTTATTGCTTTCCATTTCGACGTTCAAATAACCATTTGCGTTGATTTTAAATNATATCGCAAATAATCTCGAAAAATTGGAAATTCCTATCAACTGATATTACATAAATACTTTGTAGATGCAAGCGAAAATTTTGGCGAAATTCGGCGAAGACGAAGTAATAATTCAGAAAATGAGAAATTCTAGCGAATATATCGAGCGGAATATGCATCGATAATATCAACTCAGTAAAAGCTTTTATGGAGGGATTTAGAAGCACCGTGTAATGAGCGTCGAGAATTCGATCCCACGACCATATATCATTTCCAACGTCAAAAATTGGCATCAGTAGGCCTGTGCAGCTACCAATCTTACATTCATAGTAGTTATTATATTTTTGATTGTCATTACAGCTAGGCATAATGCTTGAGCGCTTTAGCTGAATTGCATGCTCTCTTATACGATCTTTTGCACCGAAAGTATGTCGGCCTTGAATGTTTCTAGTAAACTGTGGTATTCGGCATCCACTCGTTCTTCATCACCCCCCCCCCCCCCCCTCCGCGCGTTAAGGCGTTTCTTTGCATTGGTCGTCCTGTCAAACTTTGACATCGGTGTGTGGTAGATGACCATGTGGGATTGACGATCATTGACTGCTGTAAAGGATGAAAGATGGGGAATGAATTTCGATGTGTGGTGGCGAGTTTGATAATGGAATTTGTCCGCTTATTTGAATTTTGGCTATTTAAATCAGTTATTTTGAACAGGGAATCGTTAACTCATCTGAGGACAGATTAAAAGACGGAAATCATTTGAAAAACATTTTTTTTGGATGGAAATAAACATCATCTGATATCTTATGAGAGAGCCGTAGTGATTAATCTCGAAGAGTTTTAACATCGCTAGAGGGATTTATAGTAGTCACCTTAGAATCGATAGCAGTGATGAACTATCTAAAAGGAAAAACAAGCAGCCATTATCTTTAGCCGATGATATTTTGTGCTTTTTTTATTGCTTTCCATTTCGACGTTCAAATAACCATTTGCGTTGATTTTAAATTCTCATACGATTATACCTAAGGAGTTATATTGGTGCATCGTTGGCTGAATTGTTCACTGAATGAATCAAATAGCAATTGCAATAGATGAATTCTCTTTATTATATTAAATAGAATGAAAAAGAATTCGATTGTAAACGTTTATGCATTATAATGATTATAAATGTTTTGATGGATCAAACGAGTTGATGAAATTATTGAGTGTTGAGTGAATAACCAAATTAATATGCCTATTAAGAAATTACTTGCGCGAAAATTCGCCATCATTGAACAACATCGTTTATTGTTGAGTCAATTAAGTTGTTGAAATTTTTGTCGAAAAAGATGCTGAATGATTTTAATCAGTTTTTGCTCAAACTTTTTTTTTTTTGCTAAGAGTTTTTGAAGGTATTTGAGGGGTCATTGGCTTTCATTGTTAGTTAGCAAAACTTGGTGAGCTTATTGCATTCGCTGCACTCATCGATGGTTAACGGAAGACTAGCTGAAGTTCATTACTTTCGTTGTTCGACTTCTTTTCTACTCATTTCTTCGTCTTCTTTAAGCGTTTTAATATGCAGCATCTTTATTTATGTCATTTGCGCATATGAGTTAAGTTTTCCTGAAAAGCGTATACATTTGGAGCGGGGCGAAGACGTGTTTGATGTGTAAGGTAACTTTCAGTATAGTACAATTGGTGGATTTATATGGTAACTATTGTTTTAAATGACGAGTGAAAAGATTATCCACAAATGAGCACCGAACCGGCTACTTTCTGCTTATCGGGTACATGCGCTTATAGGTTCAATGCCCAATAGTAGCGCACTCCAAAGATAATTTAGAGTTGATTTACGTTGGCGAGGATGTGGGTGGTATCGACAGTGATATCGGTGCTCGAATATTTCTTCGCGTATGAGGAGCAATTGGTGCTGTTCGTCTCGTATAGCATGGTGGTTTGGGCAATACTAACGATGTTAACTCTAATTGCGGGTGCAAAGGCACCTTATGGACGATATCATCATGAATCGCTTCTGAAAGAGGTAATATTCTTCGTTCACGGCAACATAGGATGCTTTCGTGCAGGGTATCAAATATTGCTAAGTGCTGTCGTGCATGTATGTGTCTGTCTGTCGATAGGCCAACAAGTGAACCTAAATCCTCATACAATTTCGTTATCCTGACTAATTTGCGTCCATGCAATCAGGTCTACGCTCGAGTCAGATTGGTGTATTTTACTGAAATTCATTTCATTCATTTTCACTCAAGCATTTGGCAAAGCGTTGAATGTGTGCAATATTTTGTGAATACTGCGGTTGGGCCTATGTAAGCATTGGTTATTTTCGATGGACCCCTCAGAAATTTAATGCTTAGAGGTAATGACTTTACAGGTGAAGGTGGAAGAAGAAGAGAGCATTTTGGATACTAATTTTCTTAGAGGAACAGAAAAAATTTTCATTTTTTTTTTTTCTTCGGTTCGTTTATTCACCATTTCGCCTCTTTAATTCAGTGATGAAATTTTCTAAGTGAATGGCCCTTCGGAGAGAGGCTCATTTAACGCGTCGTTCACATTGGCTGTGTTGCAGTATGCGGTGCCGGCCCGTATGGCATGGATCTTCCAGGAAATACCTTCATTCCTCATTCCATTTGTTTATTTGATTACTTCGTTCGCCTCGTTACCCTCTCCAAATATTGTTGTGCTATCTCTTTTTATTATCCATTATGCGCAACGGTGAGTTTTTCTTTGGAATATAAACTTCCGTTGATACAAATTCGTCGCATTTGTATTGCGGACAGGGCTGTTTTCGTTGTAGAAAATTAATTCAGCAAACTCAGTTATTCTGAACAGAGTGAAGAAGATAGTAACCGGAGAGCGCAGAGCTCATAGTATACACCAAATATGAGTGAATTTCGCAGCCGAGCTTTCCAGTAATGCCTTTTGTCGGCTTCACCCTGTCATGGAGAACGATTCCATCAATTTTCAGTTCACCGCGTTCAAAGTCGCGGAACCGACCTTCTATACCTTCTTGTCGTACCGAACAGTTGTAGTTTGGTTGCACTACATAATCTCCGCCATTTCGCGACTCGACCAATGAGGAACTCACATGAACTTATAAAAGCATTTAAGTTTTGAACGCGAAAAGTCCTGTAGACCGCCGACTGTCGGTCGCTCTCTTTTGAATGCGACAATGATTTTGCGCCGTATTTTCGATAACAAATTCCTTCGTAGAATCATAACAGGTGTTTTGTGCGGCTTGCGTAATTCAACTGAATTAATGCACGTATCAGATTTCGATCCATCCAGTATTGCGTCTTTTTCAGTCTCAAAAAGCTTTACGATATATGACTTTGATGAATTGCGGCATATTCGAGAGTACAATATAGGCTAGCGTGCAGTATGCAATAAAAAACTCAACAAATCCTATCACAAACATATCCAGTTTGAATGAAACCGTATGGGCGTATGCCTTAAGGCAATGATTCTACTTTCAAATACATAGTGGCAACTCTCCTTCCGCGAGTTTCCCTAACTGCTTCTGAGGTTTATGCAAATTCGGGAGAAAGGATGAGGAAAGTCGAGTCTATTTCACGAAAGAAACTTTGCGACCACCTGTTTTCTCGAATAAATGTATCGATATTTCAGTGGCCTCCTTCATTTTTTGAAGTGTAGCTTAGTAGCCTTCTACGCATTGTTTCATGTATTTGTTAAGTTTCAGGTCATTGATTTATCCTCTTTTGATCAGAGGTGGTAAAGGAACACCATTCCATATTTTTTTATGCGCAGCCATGTTTTGCACGGGTAATGGCTTTATTCAGGGTGCATGGCATGCACATTATGCCATTTTTGATGATAACTGGTTCTTCGATCCAATAACATGGGCTGGTGAGTTCCATTATGCGGTTCCTTTTCTCGACGTTTTAACTCACTTTCCACTACTTGCGCTCAATTTTCCGTTCTGCTGTGACAAATTTTGCTCAGATTTAAAAGCATCTATAACTGTCCTTCACCTTACCCCCCCCCCTCCCCACCCTTCCTTGCCCGTCTTGTTCACCCTGCAAAACACATTTTCGAGGAAAGGAAGAGAGGGCTTTTGCATATCTGTCTTACAGCGTGGAATAAGAGGATATCTTTTATTACTTATGTTGAAAATGTTTGTTTACATCGTCCGTGGAGTGGTGGGAGCTGCTTCATCTCTCTAATAATATTTTTATAGTCTCATAAAGAAGGGTTTTTTTTCAACAACGAAATAAAGTTTTAGATATACTCTCTATTATCTCGGAAATATTTTCTTTACGATTTGCAGTAAACCAATATTCATTTTTAATAGTCAACGATGCCTTTATTTGGAAATATGGTATGCAAATAATAATACTTATTATTAGTAGATCAAATGATGATGTTGCGAATTGAAATCTACTAACAGCAAGACGTACAATGTCACATTTGAGGTCGTCGATTTGCGAATTGGTTGACAATCCATCACTTCTATAGGATATTTTTATTTATGTATTAATTATACGATATTTTAGCAAATCAGAGGGCGAGTCGTTTTAAAGGTTGAGGAGTGGAGTAGTGTTGGCACCGAAAAAGAACTTGCTGCATGACGCGCTTTATGAATGTTTCTTCTCGGAACTTGATCGCAAAAACAACTCATGTACTTCATTTAAATAAGTTCAATACTTACAGGTATGACGCTATTTCTATTGGGTGCATTCGTGAACTTGCAGTCTGACTCGATTCTTCGTAACCTCCGAAGACCCGGTGAACGAGGCTATAAAATCCCTCGAGGAGGTCTCTTTGAATACGTCTCTGGTGCGAATTACTTGGGTGAATGCGTTGAGTGGATTGGCTTTGCGCTATATGCACGAACACTACCTTCTTTTGCTTTTGCACTCTTCACACTATGCAACATTGGACCCCGTGCTGTCCAGCACCACAGGCAGGTTTCTTCAAATATGCCTTTCACAAAGACAACTGCCGATTAGAAGCCATACCGTTCTGCAATGGAATCCCCTCGCTCCTCGCTCCCCCCCCCCCCCNTTTTATTCCGGCAGTCATCATCCGCATCGCGGAGTTTTTATTACAAGCAATGTGAGATTCAATACGTTTAGAGAGAGTACGTTGTCTGTGGAATTTCTGATGTTACTAGTGCATAGTGGATTGAGACTTAACGGTCGCTGTTATCGGATAGATCCTTTGGACCTGAGAAATTGAGACGAAAAAGCTAGTAAAGGCTCAAAGTGAGTATATTTCGGTGCTCAATAGTTAATGCTGGTCTGCCAACTTCGTGAGTTGGTCGATAGACAGATGTTAAATAAATTTCCACTTGAAATTTGTAAACATGCGCACTAATAATTATCACTAAAAGGGTGTAGGTATTGAACCATACTTCAGTTTCGTTATTGAGTCGATGCAAAAAGCACAACGTGATGTTGCTTCTAGGCAGAATTGCAGTTCAGATATCGCCAGCAATAAGATTTCATTGCTTGCGCTGAAATTGGGGCATTTCAAGACGGCATAGTGTATGAGTTTGCTGCCAAGATGCGTATTAATGGATGCTCAAATGAAAATAACTTGGGTCGTAATGGTTGGCGCAATAATGAGTTCCTGCCATTTTATCTCGTCGGTGATCGGTCGCTGTCACAATCATATGAGACAAACCTAGAGAATTGTGAAGTGTTTTTCAGCGGATTTGGTCGGCGAGAGCTTCTATAGTAAGTCATGAATGGTTGCTTTTAAGTTGTGCGGAATAGAATGTACTTTGAATTTCGTCTTTCATCTTTAGTAGAATGGTGTTTTTTTTT
>JAARMF010005826.1:627-10758 GCA_022844705.1 Toxascaris leonina
ATATATATATATATATATATATACGTCTATGTTTGTCGGTGTGTCTGTAATTGTTTGTCGATGAGGACGATTTAAGTTGAAGAAACACAACTGAAGTTGACGTTCAGCAATTCAGTAATTGTAATATAGAATATTGAAGAATAATCTATAATACATACCTTATATTCAAGAAAGAATAAAAATTTCTAAATGCAATTCGAGACTTGCCTTCATTTCATATCAATCGGCTAATCAGTTCAAATCGTTCAAAGAGTTCGAAAAAAAAAAACGACGAATCATTTAATGGTAATTTATTTAAGTGAATGCATCATCCACGATATGACGATATTATTTCGTATATATTTTATTTAATTAGAGATAATCTTTAAAGGTGATAACGTTAGATCAAGCGAATGGAAACTTTCGAATAAATGAGCAATCTTTTCTAATATCTCATTAGTAACAATCTTTCTTCTCTTTAAAAAGTTCGCTCGAACTCACATATAAATTTCTTTAGTGATGCCTAAAGTTATGTAAAAAAAAATTTTTTTTTTTTCACTTTGTTCTGCACTCTTCTAAAATATGAGAAAAATGATCATATGGGATTAAGCGTTGATAAAATAACGATAGAATCAATAAATGATTTTTTTTTCCAAATTGTAAACGAGTAAATAAATATTCATTCAAAAAAAAAATGATAATGACAGACAAGTGGTCGCAGGTTTGTCCCCATCTCTGGACAAAGGTTTTAATTGGTCATCAAGATGCAAATAGATATAAATCATCTCAGTCGGAGCTAAGCTTATAAGTTTTCATGATGTCTATTATTAAAGATTGTAAGGGAGATAATATTTTTGTGTTGAAGAGTCTCCATTAATGATCTGGAATTCCTCCGCTAATTTATTTGATAATTAAGAAGTATTTTCAATGAATACTCGTCCGAAGAGAATAGAACGGCGAAGGAATAAGTAATTTTTCTGGGGCGGTCATAGACATCCATGATCTTAGTCAACTGCAGTTATAAATGGCATAGACTGCAAAGACCAAAAGAATCTGTGATATAAACCACAGTAAACCATAGTTATTAATAGTATAGACCAGAAAAACAGGAAGAATTCATGGTAGAAACTAAAGCAAACCATAAATATGAAAAGCATACATCAAAGTGAACCAGGGATACTGATTGTATAGATCACAATCATATATGTCTATGGCAGAGAGTACTCTTGCATATAATTATGGCAGTAGTGATTACATGGAAGAGACATCCATTATTCGAGGGAATGGAAAGATAGATGAATCAAACTGAGAGAGAGGAGACATATTGTTCAACACAATTCCATTGCATTTTGCATTGCTTCATTGTAATTTCATTTGAAATATATTCATGTCTGATAAGCATGATTCGTTATTTATATATTATCGTTAAATCGTTGTTGAAATTTTCGTGAAATTTTTCAGCTCAAATTGCAAAATAATAAATAATAAATAATAATAAGGAGGAAATATTAAATAAATTTTAACAAATCGTTTATCGGCATTTCATAAAATCCTAATAAATATTATATTCTTCAACAACTCACAAGAGTCCAATTATAATAACAAATAACCACTAACGAATGAGAGCACAAATAGCTTAGAGATACAAATCTCATAATTAATACCGAAAAAGAATCTATTGGGCTTCTCTTCGCAATTCGCAAGAAATATTCTCATATGCATATCATATCACATGATTATCACACCTGTTATCACTATTTTAGAGCCGACATTACTGTTGNTATTTTAGAGCGGACATTACTGTGGTACTCGATAGAGGTTAGCAAAGGTCAAACTGATACGCAGTCGGCTATAATAAAATATCCTTTATCAGCATGAAATGATGCATCGAATTTATGAATGAAAGTATTAAATTTTTGTTCGCAAAATTTAGCAGCATTATATGGGAGAGAAATTTTGATTAAATTTCTTAGTAATTTCCTCCTGAAGAAGAGGAATTTTTCCGGGAACGGAAACTCTCTGAAAGATCGCCGGAAAAATTTATCGTCGAATTTTTTCCGAAAATTTTCTAAATTTATTGCGAGCGAGAAGAATTTCGTGAAAATGTCAAACTTTATCATTACGAAATATTAATTAGAGAAAATTATTAAATCGAATTAATCTTATAAGCTAATTAAAATACGTTGAAATGGAGAGTTGAGAATTTTGAGAGAGAGAGCGAGAGAGAGCACAAAAAATGCAGAAGTTTTAATTCATCAACTGAATAAGTTGNNNCTGAATAAGTTGTTTCGTTTTTTTTCTTTGCGAAAATCATGTTCAAATATCTTCTATTTGTCATTATTTACCAATGAGATGAGGATCTCGTTCATAAGTCGTTGATTTCAACGCATATGATTTATGCTCGATCATGAATCAAGCACCAGCCTTTTGAATTTCAACTAACACCTCAAGCAGCACTTCACGTAGCGCCTCAGGTGATATCGCAGCAATGTTAGCCTAGAATGAAACGAAAGTGATAAATGATAAAACCATATCCCTTCTTTGCAAATATTTGGCTACATTTCGTGAATAGAAAAAATGGCGATCAAAGATCAATAATCTCATATCTTCCTTTAATAAAACAAATTATGGCTTCCCGATTTGTACACTCCAAATGCTGGAATCATTTTCGATCAAAGTGCATTAGTGATCTCGCATTTTGTCGAAACAAATATCGTCACCTGCAAATTTATTTTAAATCTCAATATTTTAAACAAACATAAAATTTATGGAGTAATCGAAATACATAATCGAAAAATTAAGCATAATCTATGGCATATTTTGTAAAGCACACCATTTAGGTTTGCAAATATTTGTGAAAATTATGGCTGATAATAATTATTCACCTGGTGGCCACCTGAAATTCACCTGAAATTAAAACACCTGCAACCAGCAAATCGATCGATGAGTATGAAGTTTGAATTGTAATAAATTGAGTCGACTATAGTTTCAGTAAACATTTTTAGAATCAACAAGCTACCATATTGCTTACATAAATCTTCCAGTTGGAAAATTTTCAATTTTAGAAAAGATCTCCCACATTATTAAAATTATTTTTATTGAAAAAAAACAGCTAAATGAATGATGAAAATTTCTCTTTACCAAACTTACAACCAAATTTTCACTTATTCAATATAATAATACTTAGAGGTCCCTTTGAAAGAGATCGTTGAGAAGTCTTTCACTGCTTTTTTTAGAATTAGGTTTTGCTCTCTTCTCCTTACCATTTTGTTAATTGCAAGTGGAGGAAAAGAAGAGGAGTGTGGAAGGATTTACCAAATACCAACGAAAATATCGATGAAGATCGATGAAAAAAATCAAGCAACTATCAATGTATTTCAAGATGTGTAGCAATTAAAGAGGAAGCAATATTGGCATTTTCGCTTTATTAAAGAGAAATTTTAATTGCCTAAATGAAAGCTCAACAATAATCACAGCGAACTTCAACTAAAGAAAACCTCGTCTAGAAATTAAATATGAAATACACTCATTGATCATATTAACATATGCTCATTAAGTTATTGTAGATATAGTTGAAGATTGAAACTTCAGCTATTTGATATGATTTTAATGACATTCATATCAATTGAGAGTCTCATCTCCTCGTCCTAATCCACAATTTTCCTCTCTGTTGCTCCTCATCTCCTCCCCTTTCCCAATCCCAACAACCTCTTATTACCATTCTTTTTTCGCCAACCGAAGAGCAATACGAGTGGCGAAAGAACGCTTATGGGGGAAAAGATCTCAACGACTTTTGCAAAGAAATTTCCCATAAACAACTTCTAGATGATATTGACGAAGTTTTGAGTCTAAAACGAAAAATGATACAATAGAAGATAAACATTTGCATGAAAAATTTCCCGAATAAAACTTCATAATAAAGATGAGTGAAATAGACTAGAAAGTATTTCCTGAAAATGAGTTATATAAGAGAAATGAGTTATATCATTTATTTTACTTTATTTTATTTTATGTTAATCAATAGATTATTTATTACGAATAAATACCTCATCAAATAGTTTCCAATTCCGTTTAGATGACGTTGTATGATCGCATAGAGATTAGGGCTTAGTCTTATCTCCTACCCATTGGATATTGATGAGTTGATTTAATTTTGTTGCGCTTATGAGACGAATTCGAACTTTCGCAACCACCCTCATCCTTACGAGGGTAGTGGTCAGAACGGCTAAGAAGAATGAAGTCGACGAGTCTAATCGGATTTCTCTTGTAACCAATCGCACATTAACCAATACAAAAAGTGGTGACCAATCATTGGTTCATGTGGAAGAAAAAACTGTTGCCAATTCTATAATGATATTTGCACAAAAAATCTTTGGAACATTTCATTCCCGCTTAAAATTGAAAAATTAACTGAGAAAAGAAAGCTATCTCATAGTGAATAATCGAATCGTATAACTCAATATTCATTCATAAATGATGAGATGAGAAAATGATTTAAAATATGGATTATTTTTTTTCGAAAAAATTAGTTTTAGAGGCAAAAAATATTTTAAAAATCGAATAATAATTTACATAAGTTAGATGCTTAACAACCGATAACAACAATAATGCAATACAACCGCTAAGGAAAATAACTTCTTTCGCAAAGTTTCGCCTCATGAAATCAACATTACAGCACTCATATTTTCCGACATTTCCATTGAAAGCAGATCTCTAAATATTGCCGTAAAAAATTCCTATCATATCGGATTTGCCGAGGAACTCTTGTCTTACTATCATGATATCATATCATATCACTGTTAACATAATTCGGTTATTATATAAGACTTTGAATTTATTGTATATTTCCGCCTAGGTTGTATTTATTTTGATTATTTCGCCATATCTACATTTATATTTGTTTGCGATGCAGAATTTTTTTTTTATTAAAGTGATTCTAGTTTTATCTCGCTAAATGAGAGCGTTGTCGTGGCGCGGGGACTTGAGCAGCAAGACCGGGCGATGTCGCCCATCACTCGCCAGAGAGATTAAACTGGGACTAAGGCTCACAAAAACGCCTTTCATTGGATCCATTGGGGTCAGACGATCCAGATAGCGGAAGGCACACGTCATAGCCCGCCTAGCCAGTGGATGACATGTCATCCTAAAGCTGAAACCGCATGAAAAATCGTGCAAGGTGTCTTCGCGGACCTGCCTACTGAAGCTCGACTTCTAACATATCGAAGGTAAAGTAGTATTTATGGGTGGGAATGCTGACTTCGACGAAAGCCGGAAACGAGCGAGGATTAAGTAAATATTTATGGATTGTGGAGGGGAGAATAAGGTCGATATTAATAAATTCTGTGAAACAAATAAGAGGTGATGCACAAAAAAATTTGATGCACAAATTTAGTCGGAAAGAAATCACAAAGATTTTGCGCTCATCAATTAATTACTATATGTGAGATCATATGTTATATAATATTCGATCGAATATACAGACAAATATAACGCATATGTGATGATGATATCCTATTCTAAGCTAAAGCATCAAACCGATTCCACCGATTCCTCGGTGTATTCGACTTGATATTTCCTCAAGCTTACTCTCATATAATAATACACCTAATCGGGTTTTTTTTTTCAAGAGCAATTTTATGTACCATATTCTATTGAGCATTATTTTATTGCTGCGAAAAGCATTTAATATGGGGTATTTTATAAAGCTAGCATTGAAATATTTGCTAAACATTATAACTTGAAGGAGAAGATAACTTCTTATCTATATGCAAACTTTTCAAAGCAGATCAAACACAAAGAGTGGAGTAACCGCATATGACTTCCAGAAAGTGAAGTGCCACCTTCACAGAGCATCCCTATGAAATTTGAACACTTGAAGAATGTCTTAGAAAGTTTAAAGTATGGGACTATTGCAAGACTTCTTCTTTAAAAATGATAAAATGAAAGTTCGAATGATGACATCACCTAGTTTTTTATGCAAATTTTTTGTGCAATGATTTTATGCTTTGCTCTAAGATGAGTTGAAACCAAAAATTAGAAAACTAAACTTCCAAAGTGGAGATTGAACGTTTAGATGTCATTTACTACGAAATCAAGATAAAATCGAAACTTTGTTGCAATAATTCAAGAATTGATAATATTTGAAAATTTATTCCATTTTAGTACAATCATATTGAGTCACTCACAATTAAACTCATGAATATCGACAGCTGAGAGGAAATAAATGAATGAAGAACGTAAGTATTCTTAACAAAATTTACAAATATATGTTTTAAATTCGTATCTAGTTCTAGCACACTAAATGAGAAACAAACGAACAGATCGAATATTTTGTCATTAAAACGGCTGAACTAATTGCCGACAAGCCAACAAGTGACAAGTCTGTAAGATGGCGAACCGACATACAGTCAGACAAACGTCTTAAGATAATTAGGACCACACACATTTCGAAGCATATATTCAACAGTGTCATATATGAAGGCATATATAAACGCATAGAAAAAATTTATAGCAAAGTTTGAGAACGTATAGCATTTCGAATTGACTTTCACGATAATTAAATTTTAGCTAAAGCTTTATACTATAGCATTCATTTGAAAAAGAATTTTTTTTTTCATAGATGAATAATCGAACTACTTGTACGACTATTGACGTCAAACATAAAATATTTGAGTGAATTATTTACGCATCGAATTGTTTGAATCATTGTTTTCCTATTGTTCAACTTCGTTCTTTCTTTATTTCAATCTCTTTATCAGTTTCTATGTAAACAATCTTTTCAGTGGGATTTTCCACTATCTTACGAAGAGAAACCATCGTTTATTAGTGATGAGCTGATGCAGGTAAACCCCTATTGCCTATTTCAATCATGGAATTTTACTTTCTTTATCAAGTTAAAAAAAAAACGCTCTTATGGAGAGTTAATTTAGCGTGATTGTTCCTTCAACTACACTCTCTGAACTATCTGTTTTTTCTTAGTCATTGTGTTCGAATAACTCCTACGTGCGATTGAGCTTGACCAATACTTCACAAAACGTGTAAAAATTCTGAGGAGGTGGAGGAGGATCGGAGATTGCAAGGAGGAAGTTGAATGGAAAACAACAAGAAAAAAAAAACGATAGGATTCATTACTACATGAAAAAAATATGCTCGAAGAAATAAATATGAGGAAATATCATAACATTTGCGTCAACTTTTCTCGTTAACTATCTACCAAAAATCAATTCACTTTTAAAAAAAAATTTATATAATTTTTAATAGATTATATAATTTTTAATAGATTTTTCAAGCTAAAATAATTTCTTCAAATCAAGATCGAAAAAAATTAACTCACAAATTTTCATCAAAATTTAAGTTTTAAAGAATCAAAGTGAAAAAATGATCGACGATCCTTTTTTTTTTTCATACGAAAAGATGAATAGCGTGACATTCGGCTAGCTATGAGTACGAATAATAAACTAAATTTAGAATCAATTTATTACTTCACATATGAATAGAATCAACGCAATACTATTACCATTATCATATCGACACGAAATAATTTCTAACTTATTCCTTTTGAAGTGTTAGAAATTAATGATTGGCTGTGGGCGGCTGATTGAATGATAGAAATAAATAATATGAATAATAACTCGCCATTAAGAATAGCTTCTCCTATTCAGTTGGAATATTTTATATAACGTCATCTTGAAATAATAATAAAGATTGTAGAAATATAATATTTAAATATAATATTTCTAATATCTTCTTATAGTGAAACACATATTAATTGAAAGGTATGTAGAGTTCAAAAATTTTTGGTTCTGGTTATTTTGTGTTTGTCACCGAATTCTAACGGAAATAATTTCGAAAATATTTCAAATAGCTTGCGAACGTAAATCGTTGCTTACCGTTGAAGCATTTTTGAGCACCTTTGAACGTCTCAATCATGTTCAACTTTGCGAACATTAATTTCTCTCTTCTACCAACAGGTGCGATTCGATATGGTTAACCTATTGGATAGACTTGATTTGTGGCGTTTGATCGGTGATTAGTTAGTATGTCATCTGGCAAGAAATCCACTCAGTGATATGTCGACAATCAGAAAATAATTCCTAAATAGGCCAGGAGAAGTGGATCGACCGGTCGACTGGCCATTTCATAGACCGTTCATAACCGTCATCTTATCCAGCCGCATGGTTCTTTTGAGAGCATATTTTCGAGGATTCCGTTAACGATTGTGCCCGAAGAAAACAACCTCTTCGAATAGCGACAAAAAAAAATACCTTTGACATTCATCATAATTATCTCATTACTTTCTCTCAAATTTCTCATATCCCTTAGTCATTCATTACTGCCAAAAGAGGATTGATATTTTTTCAACACTTTTGCACATTCCTCAGTTTCCACATAAAATGCTCTGAGCGAATTTTTTCAGCGATGAAAGAAAAACATGATAGTGGAAGAAATCAGATTTGAGCAAATCTGAGTATCTTCATTTCCAGTTTCAACAATTTTTATGCCTCCCATATTACGCCTTATCAAATTCATTTTAACGATAGAGTTTGTATAAATCATTCAGAAATTATATATTTTTTAGGAAATCAATAGCCTCTGAACAATCCCACTTATTTGCAAACTCGTTTACTTGCACAAAAATTGCACAAAAACAAATTCGCAAATCTGCACAAAAATACATCGAAATGAAGTAGGAAAATTAGTGAAGATTTTGAGAGTGATTCGAGATCTTATTTTGACGAATAAAAATGATACAATGCCGAAAAAGAATTATGCAATCTAGCTTTTTTTTTGTTGCAAATTATGCAAATTTGCACGTATAAAAGCTTAGTATTTTTTGTCGTTAACAACAGAGAATATTGTATAGATTAAACGTTGAACGAACTGCAATATCACCAATGATTGAGAGCTATTGCAAAGTACGCAAAAGCAGCAAAAACTCGATATGCAATTACAATTTTAAGTGTTAATTAGTTTTATTTGCCCATTGCAAAATCTACACTACACATTCATAATTTCTTTTATTCATTTAAACGTTTAATAACACATAATTCGTCGTCTATTGTCTAAAACCTCGTAATGAATTACGGTTTCGTTTATAAGGACGTTCTTTACGACCGTATAGCTATCGATGTCCTCACATCAATTGATGCTAGCATTATATAATTACATTACGGACTCTAAAAAAAAAGGGTTTTCTCTAAAACGACCGCTGTGGAACAGAGTGTTAATGCTTTCATTATTTGTTAACACCGCTCGGTTAGAAATATACAAGCAAAATTTCAATATTGTGTATAAGTGCATATTTATTTCTTTATTTCTTTATCTATTTATTCACATATTTGTTTATTTATTCATTTATTTATTTATTTACCGCAATGTCCGGAAAGGGAAAATCACGTAAAAGTATATAAGCATACACAGCAAGAGAAAGCAAAAGCTTCGGAGACCCCCAATTTCGGTGAATACACAGTTTGTTATGTGAGAACAGCAAAAATGTTCAAATCGAGACGATTCAGCCATATCTTAAAAGCTGAACGAGTGAATTCATTACCAATATTTGAAGGAAGCAGATTCCGGACACATACAACGTCAAACTAAAGAATATTCAGAAAATTGGCGAACTGCAACATGTTTTGGTGAGCTGAAAGTGATTCCCGTATCGACTACAAGGAGGGAGGGGGGGGGGGGCGGGGGGACTAACTAAAATAATTCTGAAAACGAGATGTCCGAAAGGACGAAAACTATTTTGTCACAAAGAATTAGATCAAGTTTGAGCCTGCGATATCCCAGCGATTTCGAGAGAAAAATTTGTAACTCGGTAGTGAAATGTGGTTGGTTTAGACTACGATAAGCTTTGCGAAGAGCAATAAATGTGAAGTATTTCTGGACATTATCTGACAATCTTCTAGCAGAAATCAAGCAGGGATAATGAACAGGACAGCAGTATTCCAAAAATGAGCCGGAAATTGATGATGAAAGCACTCACATGAAGCTCACTACGTCTACTACACGTCTACTACATGACATTCTTGACATTTCTTCATGAATCATTTAGCTGCCATAATTTCGTCTATTTGGCAAATGCATCAAGGTCACTTTGCAGAAAATGGAACTGGGATTATAGAATGGACGATAAATTCTTAGATCGTCAAC
>JAARMF010005830.1:0-10738 GCA_022844705.1 Toxascaris leonina
TTCGTCGAGCGCATGTTGCATATGACAGAATTCATGACCATATCTCCTCTGAGCTGGGAATTGGGACCTTCGAATAGATAGACGGGTAGACGTTCGTTTCGATAATGTTTCTTCGAAGATTTAAAGAGACATCTTTGAAACTAAATTTTAAGCCTTCTATTTGAACATGAAATGTCGATCCCCCCAGAAGCAACCTTTTCACAGGTAAGCACTTGGATCGTTCGGACATTATCAGAAGATGAGCCGAAAAACCGACAGCTGGTGAGTCAAAAAATGCTGACATATCTAGTTTTAAAACGCCACCACTGCGAATGGACTCTGTGATATGATTGCAGTATTTTCGACAAAATATTCTTCACTTTGTGCAGAAACGAATGTCGAAATATTCAAAGTCGTGGTAATTTTCTATAAAAATTCAACACAGCTGAAAATTTTTCCTGCCAATGATGCACTTCCAATGATTCAAAACAGTATGTTCATAAAATAGTAATGGCACGGACCCAAAGTAATTAATTGGTCTGAGTTGTTCAACAACTCGCATAAACCGAAACTTTTCGGCATTTAAAGCAGTTATTTAAAGAAGAAAAACCACATCGCCGCGTGACAAGAGGATACTATAGTTCTCGACAAGTATCGTACACCACTCGAGATTAAGACCGCAAATGATTTCTTAAATCATCGGTAGAGGATGCATAGGCAAGCAGTGTGGAATCCACTTTGGGCTGGTGAAGTGCGCAAATGACCAAAGTATTTTTTATAATGTTTAATACCTGAGAACGCATTCTGATTCAAATAAACCTTGAAAAGACACCTGCAGAAATATTGAAATGACCGGATTGCCAACTTCTGGTCGCTTGCGGAAAAGGACAATGGAGGCACATAATTCGCAACCTGCTTTCAATGTCCCCAAATTCTGACTGTTTTCCGGCAGGGTTTATCTCAGTTTCTCTCTCAGCAGACCTCTGCATCCACCTCTGTTGCCTTAATTCAAAGTAGTGCTGCGTCAAAGCGACGGTTGACGCTTGTTAATGCCTCCTTCACCCTGCTTACTGTTCAACGGCCATGCAACAGCTAATCAATGATTTATGTTCTTCAAGCAATTTGTTTAATCCTTGAATCGAATTTACATTCGCAGGAAAAATTATTTTGTTGCACTTCCGATAATCAACACACGTAATGCTACGTCTCAAGCACCTGCTCAGTACCATATTCAATTTACTTGCCTTCATTTCAGAATACTTTGACTTCTTGTAGAAGAGTTTTAATGAGAGAAACCTCAGTTTTTTTGCCGTTTGTACAAAATGATAGACAATTCATTCAGCAAAAGCGAATAGAAATGAGTTTTGGAACATGTAGGAACGAAGTTAATAAAGGAACAATCAATATGGATCGAATGAAACATCCCTCGACAAAGGCATAGGAACAGCAAAAATGCATCCAGATAATGTGTTAAACAAGAATACTCGAACGGAAGAAAACAGCTTCTCTAGATGTACTCTCCTCCCCTCCCATCTGCTCTCCCTTCTCGAACACCTCATACCGGTCAACTCCTACATCTTCCATCCCCATCCATCCCACTCTTTCCCCCTCCTCCCATCGTCCACCACTTCCATATCTCCCACTCGCTTATAACGAACGGTTGACGATTTCAATGGCGAATTCCAGCAGGTAATATGCTTACTGCTCTCGAACTCGGTCTGCAACAGAAAGCGGATGGAATAAATGCTTAACGACTAGTTTATTAGAGAGCATCTCCATCAAAAAAAACGGCTGAAATGAGTAGTTTGCGTGCTTAAACCCAAAATGAACCAATATCGTGTTAAGAACATATGCAGAAAGCTTAAAAGCGAATCTTCCGCATTGTGTATTTGAGTGCTGATAAATAAATTAAACGGATATTTTTAATTAATCTAAAGAAACAGGAAACTGAACTGAATGGAAACCAAGTGGAAGCATACAAGTCACTAACGAACATTTATTTTCACTCTACAATGCACAACAAGAGGCAACCATGTTAACGATGTGAGCAAAACACTGAAAAAGGAACGAAGACAGTGGCAGATCACCGACTCATAGGAACGATCAGCACAAAGAGAGCTTAGGCATCAACTAGTTTGTGTACAGAAATACAAACTTGAGGGTCTGTCGCGAATCTTCAGTGGAGTACTAGAAATTGGTAGTGTTCGAAGTGCATTCCATTCATTGCCAATGGCTCGATTTTGATGTTGCTTCACTCGCATCAACACTGCAAAAGTAGACAATCGAAGCCTCAGTGCAAATTCGGTTTCATCCTTTTCCAGGTGTTTTGGCCGCTCGATCATCAAACATAATAGCACTGTTCTTGCCACTGCGAATTCACTAGAGCATATGCACCATCGAGAACCTTCAAACAACGGTCCCTAAGCGAAACCCCAACATCCTGCATGCATATCCTTGCTCGCGCACATTATGTATCGTGTAGCGGAGTATTGTAAAACGCTCCACACTATATTTTAAACAGCAAACTATGTGCACGCACTTCACAACTTCCGCTCTAAATTGAACTGTCTTGTTTGATAGGGGTTTCCGCGTGACACATCTACCTATACTACACCGTATACATGTCTTTTAAAACACGTTTTTGCGATATCGTATCCTGCACTATACTCAATGCTCATTGTAATTTATTAAGGCAAGAGATTCGTTGCAAAATGCTGTTGGTGGCGGCAATTGAAAGTGCTTTAAAGTGCAACCATTTGTGTAATCGAATAAGATGGCCCGAGTCGTCGCGGCATGCAAAATTTAAGGCACATTAATTATACCATTCATTTGAAGTCAGATTTAATACCCACTCTCGAAGTATTCTCACCGACGCCCTCAACTTTAGATTCTATTTCTCGCAGGAGCACTTTTAGCCATCGGCAACTTTTGCCCAATGCGGAAGGCATTCAAAGGTACTTACAGCAACTTTACTCAATGCAATGCGGGCGAAATTTTGAAAAGACACAAGGCGTGAATCGAACAGAACATTTCTTCGTGCATTATACCCCAGGGATCATTGCGTCATATGCGCAAAAAAGTCTTTCCATAAGATGCAATGAAATATTGCGCGGATGAGGCAATGAATGCGCCAGCCACACGAATGAAATCAATTCCTATCAACCCGCAATCAATTCCCATCGATTCCTAACAACTACTAATTCCTCAATCAGTTCACGCCGATTTGTTAGCCCGCTTGTATCAATTCTTGACTTCAGTTTTTACCATTTATGAAATGCAGATACGATCGATGTTGACGGAAGGTGTCAGCAAAGCTCTTTCTCCTTCACTCTTCCAGGGAGCGTCAGCTTATATTGCGAGGAAATAACACAGGTCCTCTGGAAATATCCAATCCCTCTTTCCTGCGTGAATTTCTTTGCACTTCACATATTTTCAGAATGTTATTCCCTAGTAGTTATCATATTTCGCCCTTTATTCAATGGGCAGCTTTCCCACCCTCTGAAGAATAATGAATGAGTCGACGAAGATCGCAATTATAATTTTTGTATGAGGCCAATTTCCCCTTCGGAGACGCCTTCACGTAGAACGAGAAAGTCGCATAAAACTTTTCATCAAGCACCAAATAACTAACTCCTCAAAGAACAAATCTCGCGGCCCAACAGCTTATTGAAAATGCTTTGCGAAAATTGACGAACAAATTGATTGTGCTGATTAACTCATTCTTCAGTCTACTCTACCAGAATATATATATATATATATATATATATATAATTTGAAATATCCGCCTAAGAAGTACTGTCCGAGCATCAGCCAACACCGCATATTGGAGGAGTTGAGTTGTCACGACTTGCAAATCAAAATTAGCAGAATAAAATAAAAGGAAACGTCGATCAGATTTCGCTCGATTTGCAGAGAACAATGAAACGACAACGGTGAAATGCCAACGGGAAATTCGCTCGAGACCAATATATTCCAATGATACCAATATATTCCAATGACTTTCTGTGCAAATGGATACGTGAAAATTCGACAGGATTGTGTAGGAATGGAATTGAACGGACATATATCAAAGCACCAAATTTCATTGAAGCAATCCAAGGCGCAAATTTCAGTGAAGAAATGTACGCAACACACTTATTACTCCCAAGGTTTCCAATCTCAAGAGTAGTTTACTGGGATACTCTTATACTCTTAATACTGAAATATTCGTGTGATAATGCGCTATTTCTCAGAAAAATCGGAAGCCAACAGCAACTGCAACAGATGATGTGGCAGTTCAATGAATATCAACAGAAAGTTGGCAAAAAATCAATGCGTCGTGTTAGTGCATCTCTTGTATGTATCGCCACCGTCGAAACACTACCGTTCATCGCCATATAGGGCCAAACAACAAGAAAATTTACTTCCGATGTAAACATCTTATACACTATTGTGCAGTGCAATTCCAGAAGCCATATTATACGTCTTTAGTAGCCAACAATTTCATCTCTGAATACATGCAAATATTTGCGAGCGGTCTTTCCATCTTTGTTCACTTTCTTGATAGTCACCGGGCCCAGTAAATGTTTTAGAACATTCGGCACTAAGGTGAGTAATTGCAGAAAGCTGAAAGAGTATGATGGGATGCGATGTGATTTTGCATCGTTTCGTATCGGTGACTGCGCAATCGGTTGCATGTTCCAACAAGATTGCTTCCGTCTATCCTAGCCAGCCGCTCCATTCAGTTCCATTCTTGGGATGAAGTCACTGGAGGATGTTTTGACCTTCTTCATAAACAAACAATGGTGCATCAACCCGTTAGCATTCGCTGGATATGGTACAAAACTAAGCCCCAACTTTCATGCGACCTTACAACTTGCGCTCCTCAAGCGTAGGCGGAAGCGATATGAAAATACACTCATTCATAATCAATACTTCGTTGAGTAAAGTGAAGTGAAGTGGGGTAATGAAGGAGATTATTTGAATCGTACGAGGATATTTAAATGCTTCAGAAGTTATAAAGAAGACACTTTAACAGTCGAATGAAATCGCATCGAATAAAATTAATCACTCAAATTTGCATAGCAAGATGGGAGGCAAATGCGCCAACGTTCTACGCGCGAACACCAATTGGCAGTGGATTTGATTGGTATCCGATTTGGGTGGCGATCGAGACATAAAAAAACATGGCAACTGCTTTCTACATAGTACGACAGAATGCCTTCCACATCAGCAACAGAGTGTTCGAGACTGGCAATCAAATAAGCATTAATTATGTAAGGGCTCGAGAAG
This sequence comes from Toxascaris leonina, assembly GCA_022844705.1. NCBI lineage: Eukaryota > Metazoa > Nematoda > Chromadorea > Rhabditida > Ascarididae > Toxascaris > Toxascaris leonina. The sequence goes on from JAARMF010005830.1 coordinate 5,251, forward strand.
CCGAGCAGAAGTAACGATAAAAGAGCACAAACTTATGCGTTGGTTGAGATACGCGTACTGGGCCATTTATTGATTGTTATATACACATCCCTTGAGAGGATATATTAAGACATTGGCAACAGATGGCGTATGATGTCAGCGTACGCACTTCTTGAAACATCTATTTGACCACGAACTCTTCTATGACCCCAGACTACACAGTCGCTAATTAATCCATGCGAATAAATCACACCTGAGGTAAGCTGACAGCCAAACTTCACGTTTCAAAGGTGTTCTGGATCATCCGATTCGAAGAGTTCGCATATTATTCGACTTTTTTGTGCGATCTAAATGTTTGTATGTCTCACATGACTTGATTTCAATCTGAATCACTCCTCGCTCAGCTATAATATAAGATATTTTCAGTGTACTTCAGGCACATGCTATGACCGTTCCAAACAAGTGCATATTTGACGCGTTTCTGCAAATCTGCTTTATAAGGGCGTTTTATGGTGATATCCAGCCGTTACGTACGTTGTGTCCGTCCATCCAATAGTTTCAACTTACGAACCATAAGCTACAGTAATGAAATTAGTTGTCACAATGCATATCACGCGTTAGAATAACCTCCACAGCAATATCTACATTGGTCTCTTAATCTTGAAGGCTTTCTAAACGGTTGTTACAAAGGCAGACATTCACATTCAATTACTCATTTCACAGCGGTTCAGTCACAAAGACGAATTATTTGCAGATTCGTGCGATAGGTCTAGCTAATCAAAAAAGAAGGCAGTATTACTGCATTTACCACTCGCTTGTATTTGGCTGGTCGGATCAGGAGGGAAGGGGGCGGGGGATGCGAAAGTGCGAATATGGCTGCTACTTAGGCACCTCCCTTCATCTGTTCCGTTCAAAATCACTTTCAGTTTTATTCATTAACATTGAGACGAGTGCTTTTCACGGCAAAAGATGAAATGTATTCGAAATACACAAAAACCATCATCGCTTATTAACCTTATTAACCATAAAACAGTGGTAAATAACAGTCACTACTAGCAAAGGGAAAGAAATATAGAATTTATCACCTCCAACCTACAAATATTGAAATAACGCATATAAAATGTTGCCACGCTTATTCGGTTGCATATTTCATTCGTTGTTTGATGTCGATTGATCCATGAGGCAAAATGTTCAGATGTTAGAAGGCTGCTGAGGAATGTTGCATAGCGAGTGAAATGAGTGGCGAATCTGATTTGAGCGGAATATTGTTAGCCCCTTTACGAATTGCTGCAATAACCCTCAAGACAGTGTCAAATACAAGCCTCATATACTGATGTGTATAGCTCGTCTACTAGCAATTCTTGCCAAACAAAATTTATGCAATAGCGATTTGAAGAGGAAAATCAATCTGAAATCATTTATTCCCCAAGTAGAAAAAATAACATACAAAAATGAGAAACGACATCAAATTATGCAAAAAAAAAAAAAAATCAATAGAACGAGACATAAAACGAAACAAATCGATCAGATGACAACCACCCATACAAGTTTTGTATAACACAGCTTTAAATTAGACACATCAGACAACCGCATTCGCATTTGTGCACTCAAGAATGCAATTATGAGTGTATGAGTATAAAGAGGAGTGTCTTCCGCTGCTATATAACTGATGACTCAATTTAAGAAGCCCATGCCATCTTTCTGAAACATCACGCTCAAGAATGATTGTCCATAGAAGACCTACAAACAAAGCAATACAGCCACAGCACAGAAAAACAATGAATTAAATTAGACTTACAACTTACGCGCAGAAGAACATGGAAATTCCCTTTGAAATCAATAACATACGGCGGAAATAGGGAAAAGCTTAGCCTGCGATGATATATAGACATAATTTCCTTCAAACTCGGGAAAGAAAACGCATGTTACAGCAGCCACTTGTAGAGGAAAGCAAAAAAAAAAAATCTGCACAACCAGTTACTTAGCTGATCGGTCGGCATAACGCCAAAATAACTTTGAAAACGAGTAAAAGATGAATCAACTTTCAAAACGAGTGGCCTAAAGAAAAATCAGCGACGACATCTTCGAGGCTCATTTCAACGATGTCAAACTCTCAACTGCAACGTTCAGACACGCTCTGCGCAATGTTTCTCTACGCAATCACCTTAACGGAGTTGGCTAAAAAATAGCGCACCCATAACGGAATACATGCAAAGAAAACGGAAAAGTTCATCGGTGAAAACCCCGTTTCCTACTTGAAGACAATCCAAAAAATACTCGTAAAAACTTCTTCAGAAAGCAAATTGCAAGATAATTAATGAAGAGAACATAACTGCACCAACTGTTTTACTTCGATGTGACGCTTCTCATATCACGTTAACAGGAGGCTGCGGTAATAATATATTGTAGAAGTGTTCCTGTTTCCAGAAGCTAGGTGCTTTCCAACCGCACCAACCTTTCGATACAACAGTCGAAACATTTTCATCACCCGTATAGTGCGGATCAAGCACCAAGAAGGCACATTCTCCCGTTGAATCATTAAAATCTACACCGAGTATTGTATGTGCGAGCATACCGCCACCTGCAAAACAGTCCGAACCAACTTCTGAAGACATTAGCAGAATTGGGAAAACCCAAAACGCAGAATACAATGCAACTCATTTGAAAGGCATCGTTTAGTTATTTAGCAACGATGTATCATCAGAGTCGAAAAAGTCACTTCTTCGATATCTGTCTCTCCTACGCAGTTAATATCTAGACAATATTAACCCCCAGGGACGCTACAGCTGGGTGCAACGCGGTCAGTTGAATAGGGAGAAAATTAAGATATCGCAGCAATCGTTGAATTCATCAAAACGCAGAGGACGATTCTTCTAGCGTAGTCCAAACGAATGCACCGCTGCAAGTACAGTGTACAAGTCTATCTATGACCTATCTCGTGCAGCACACAACCACTTACCAATCATAACTGGTGTTCCAGAGTTGTCGAAATGTAGAGCGAGCTGTCGCACATTCTCGGCAACTTCAGCACCTGAATTTGTGTTGATGATACGTGACTGAATGCCGAGCATATTGTCGAGACAAAAGCCCAACTCCATAGATCCAATCCACTGCCGACTTCCGACAAACTTCGCATCCTTGTCACCGCATTCGTATAAGCTCTGGAAAGAAAAACCCACAAATGGCTGGAGAGATGCGGCGTCGTGTTATTCGTATGGCGCTTAATCTGTGTTTGTAAATACGGATAGGCAACTGTCACCCTTCGCAAGCACCTGTATAAAAGACAAGTGCAGAATCATGTCGGAGAGGTTGGCACGGCATGAGCTTTTGTATTTCCTTCGACTGATCAACGACTTTAACTAGTGACGAAGAGCACAGAAAAATGTCTTCATTTTTAAAAAGGCCCCAATGAATTAGCTGCAAAATATTCGCTTTTCTGGGATTCGATCGAGGCTGAATGGAGATGAGGAATTTGAAAAAATTTAAGATGCCTTTTAATGGTTAAATTTACTTCAGCAACGGTTCGAGAAATTCTGTAGAGGATTTTATTCCAAACTGCATAGTTGTAAAATAAGGCGGATAGACAGACAAACAGACGGGCAGACATGCAAACGTGGAAACATACAGGCGAACATGCACGCTGGGAGACAGGGAGGTAAACAGACAGGCAGACATGCAAGCAGGGAGACAGACACAGAAGGACAGACATAAGATGATAAGCACACAGACACGTGCTACCGCTTGTGCTGTGCTTTCGCCACACCGCATAAGCGAAGTTTTCAAAACAATTTCAATTAGGCATAACCTCTGCAAAGCAGATATACCGTCGATTCATTCACAGTAACGGAACAATGGGTCTGCTGGTGATCACAAATCAGTGCCCCTCATAGTACCATGATGGAAACACTTGGAAAAGTACCGAATTGAAGAGGCAATGGTGCTAGTGTTCCAACAATCGGATATGCGGAATGGTAAATCGCATAAGAGCTTGTTGTCGTACCGTTGTGCAGTCATCAACAGAACGAGGTGAAATAGACATGCAAAAAGATGGGAAAAGAAAGAACAAAACAGAGAGCGGCATACAACAGTCACAATGCTAGGACCTTGAATTAATTGTTGTTGATAAGCATCACACTGCGAAATTACAATCATCACGGTCACTTTCATCCATTCCCTTCCGCATGCATCAAGTGTTGCAATGATGCGATTGAATATTGACAAACCTCGGTCGTATTATATGATGCATCTGCTCTAACAATAGCAGTTAACTGCAAAATCAGAGTTGCTTCTTTGCATTAAACGCTCCGATTTTGCAGCAAACTCATATGCACAATGCAATGAAACCCTCGCAAGCACATGATCATAAACATAGACCACCACAGACCACGACACTGTTGTCTTCTCGTAGAAGATAAAAGACTCAGCAGGAAACAAATAATTATGTGATGAAAAAGCACCCGAACTGATGCAAACAACGACCTCAATGATGGGTTAACAAATTGCTGCACAAGGCAAAATTTGACGAATTGTTTACTTCACTCATCAACCTCACCGATCAGACATGAAGACAACTCCTGATGACTGCCGCTTCTATACCTCCGACCATTTCCAAATGCAAGTGCAACAACCACCTAGCAAACAACGCCACTCAGATACTCCTCCTGCACACCTGTTCTCTGAACCGCGTGGGATAGCAAAACTTCCGACCTCGGCAGGATTCGAACCTACAATCTTCGGTTCCGTAGACCGACGCGTTATCCATTGCGCCACGAGGCCACGACTCCTCTCCATGCTTGTAATCTCCACGTTCCCGCCACAGTGCTCGTTAGCATCTTATATAAGTAAAGAGCACAATGCACAATGAAGGCCCACCGCAAATGGAAAGAGGATTAGAGGGGAAAATGATGATTGTGGCATCACCTAGGAAGTGAAAGCTCGTGCTTTATGGGTTCGTGAGTCGTTGAAGGCTAATTCAATGCTATCGAAACCACATGCCTTAGTTATAAAACATAAAACGTTCAACTCTGAAAACAAGATAAGCATCCCTTTTGAGCTAAATACAATAGGCATGTGCAGACATTTGAGCATAGCCGGGTGCACACACCCAAACTAATCATAGAGAAAAGGGCAGGGGGGAATCCGTCTTTCAATGAGTTGAGAGTTCAATCAATCCACAGACAGGACAAAATGTGTCCCGTTGATAAGCTTGGCTGCTCGTTGCTAGTAAGCAGATATGTCTTTACTGAATTCGACCAAATAGAGACTCTTCGGCTCCAATAGTTTTTGCAGTTGCTGAGGACGGGACTAATACTTTATGGGTTGAATGCATTTTTCAAAACTTCGCTTCCCTCGCTTTGGTTCTCATTTTAATACTGCAATTGTGAGCACAGAAGAAATACCAGAACAGCCGATTTCCCATGATCCTATAAGAACAGGTCTTACATTCAAGATGGCACCTCTTAGGAAACCCATTTAAGTTCAACTTTTAATTGGAGAAGGGGGGGGGGGG
>JAARMF010005833.1:0-10727 GCA_022844705.1 Toxascaris leonina
GAAAGCGCTTTTGGCCAAAAAATGGTCGAAATGCTTCACCCCACTAAAGTATAGCTTTAGTCATCGAGAGGATAGCTTAGCTAAGCTAGGCTTTTATGATGATTTGATTTTTGCGCAAATTATTTCATTGCTTGTTTAGAGTTGCATTTGTTTCATATTTCTCAATACATTTGTTGCAATTAGAGAGTTTTTATAGCTATGAAATTTCTGCATTAGCGTAATCGGTTATGATTTACGCTCGCAACAACTACCATTCAACACCTTTACAACCAAAAACGGTACCATTTCAAGAGTTCCCTTTCACTTTCATCTATTACACCTTGTCGTGCAATCGTTCGTATCGCTGGCATTCGTAACCTCATACCATCGATAGAGAGGAATAATTTTCTAATGGATTCGAAATTTTGAAGATATTTTATTGACGTCTTTTCCTTTTCTTTGCTTTTCTTTTCCTTTTTTCCCATCGTAATATATAGCTGAATATTACTTCTTACAATAGTGAGATCCTCATTCGTAAAGAAATCCCCATAAACATGTGAATCCAACTATATCATCTCATGCTTATTAAGCCATAAATATTAAGCCGCAAATATCGACATGCAGCAATCGTCTCATAAATAAATTGAAGTAATTAATCGCTCTATATTCTGAGCAAGAATAAAATTTAAAAAAGCTTTTTTTTAAATCCAGCTTGTTCTTTATAACTAATTGCATCATTTTTTTTGCGCAGTATTTATTTCCGACCATTTCTAATGCATCATATTTTTCAACCGAAAGGCATTTCGGCCGGATCAGAGCGAAGCGATCGACTTAACTATTGCCGATTCTTGCAGTTTTCTTAATCATACGTAGCCATTTACACTCCTCTTCGCTAATTTTGCGAAAAACATAAGAATGTTGAGCAATAATTCGTAAGTGCTCGCGAGAAAAAGCCTTTCATTCATCTTTATTTTGAGAGATTCTTTATTATGCTCATTAAATTTTTCTGGGCATTTTTTCTTTTTTTTTTCGTGAAAATTTTCATGAATATATATTGCCCTATTTGAACGCTTAAAATACGGCTTTATAACGCTCGAATTTCGCTGAAATCCAACTTTCAGCATTTCGCTTGAAAACTTATGCTTTTTGCTGCATCTTTTTCTTCTTCATCAGAATCGACGCCCTTGCAAAATTCCGACTTCGCTACTTCAACGTAGTGCAAGGGTGGCAACGGGTCAAGAAGGCTATGCCAGCGGAGCTTCGTGCTCTGGCAGGTCTTACGAAGCTGGACGGCTTCTTATAGGTACAAGGGTGATGATTGCGCATCTGATCCCTAAGGGCCAACCCGGCTAAAGCGAAGCGGTGAAAAGGCCTGCTCGCCTGGCTAGCGGGGTGACGTCACTTATTGGCTACAACAATGCAAAACCACGGGCCTCAGTACCCTATTGGAAGCGCATTGCGACCGGCAGCGTCATCGACGTTCGATAGTCCGGTCAATCAAGTGATCAGAATCGACGCAGGGAATCAAATTTGATGTCTCCTCCACTATAAGATCTCTTCTGCCAATTTTCCTAGAAAGGATCATGTAGGTGGAAGCATCCGAGTTTTCACATATTTCACCTATTCTTAGCACTTATCAATGAGACAAAAAAAAAACGTGAATATAAGACGCACACCTCACGAAGCGATTCTCCATATCAGCAAGTGTAATACAACCCCTCGCACATGTCCAACTACAACCTCTTTCGAACATATAAATTTGTCCATTTATTTCCGAATATAACTTCCACACCTGTAACAATGACGAGTTTATAACACCGGCTTATAACACCAGTTTATAACACAGTTATTGTTGTTCGAATAAGCGGAATTAAGCTAATTAGTCATCTTTGAGCCGAATGGATGGCTAGCCACTATGCTATTAATATATATCGCATCATGGTTTGGCCTTTTGTCTGCTTATATACTAACGTATATTTCTCGATGGTTCAATAGAGCAATTTGAATCTCAATTTACAGAATTGAAACAAATAGTAAGCTAATCTAGTTGGTTAGCTTATCTGAAATAAATAGCTACTAATTAGAAAATTTTCAATAATGAAATCATCCTTTGCAGAAATCTTGTGCAAAAAAAAAACTTCTACTGGTCCTGTGCAGTTCTGATGGCGTTGTGAAGTGATGTTCCTTCTGATCGTCCTATGAAATCCTGTGGAAAAAGGACTTCAAAAACGACTCTCGATACGGCTACTTTGTAGAATGCAGCCGAATTAGTCGTGAAGTAGATACGCATGATTTAGATTCATTTTAGGTCTAACTTTTTTTTTTAGAATTTGATAAACCAATTTTAAAGGTCATGTAAGGTCATGTAAAGTCATTCATGACCTTTTAAAGGTCATGTAAGGTCATTCTATAGTATACCTTATTCTCTATGATACCCATACATGTGTAAATGTTGAGGTACGTTGCTACTCAAATGCATTTTGCAGATGCAAATTTCGAAACGTTCATTTAATGAGGATTTATAAGGCTGAATAAGGAATGAGGTGCGTAATCCTCGCTATCACCTAAAGAAATCAAAGAATCATTCGAATCGATTGAACCCCATATTAAATGCGAAAATATTTAAATTAATTTTGATTAATTTTCTATTTCATCGCTTATGCTTGAATGCATGAAAAAGATTGCGCGATCTTTGCTTTATTTATTCCATCCTCTTCGATTCCTAAAGTCAAATGAATTTCACTGCGCAGTATATTTTTGTTGTTGTATTATTTGGATTATTCGATTATTGATAGCAATTCGTCGTAACACGCAAAAAAAAATAAAAATTAAAAAAAAAATAAAAAATGTTTCATACATCGTACATTTTAGATTCACAATTTCAGTATTCGATCTCCTCGTTTCGATGGATTAATTGTTTAGATAATCGTATGGACTATATAGATTCACGAATTGATACATGCATAAAATTAGCTTGGAAATTTTTTGAGAGTCAAATTCTCGCCAAATAGCTAGCAAAAATATTTACGTGTGGTTGATCATAAAGATTCAAAGGTGAAAACCGACGAAGAGATATTGAAAAGCTTCCCGAAGAGAAATACAATGCACAAAAGCAAAATTCTATCATTGAATGACATAGATAGGCGCTGAAAAAAATTTATTTATTTATTTTTTCGAAATGCTTTTTTTTTCAAAGAAAATATTATTTAAGATTAAAATATTATTGAAATTAACTGAAAGCTTACCTGGCAATGAGGTGAATCACATTCTTGTGATCGATGAATTGTCGGCTTCTCATAGCAAGAGGAATTTTGTGAGCTAGCTGAGCATTTAAAACATCTTAGCGATAATGTGACAGGCAGAAAGATAAACGATATTAGATAATAACGCATACAGCAACCTCTAATTGATGGTCACTGCGCTGCTTACGATCATCAGCTTCTTCTATGTAAGATCTGAAAATACAATACGATTCCATTAAAAAAAAAAAAGAAAGAAAAAAGTCATAGCTGCTAGACGACATCATTGAATAAACAAGCTTTTTTTGAATAAATAAGCTGTTTTTCAATAAATAAGCTTTTTTTCGACTAAATAAGCTTTTTTTTAATGAACAAGCTTTTTTTAATTCCTCTCTTGAGTACGCTACAACTAGTGAAAGATATAAGGCGCATCAGCATGAGTGTTTATGAGAACAACTTATCAGTTTATCAGAAAAACAATTAAAATTCGCTTTAACATCTAGGCATAAATCTATCTATTGATTTTATAAAAAAAAATATCTTAGATTGAGGATAAGCAAAAGATAGTGGATTGACAACGACAATATTAACTCAAACAATCAAGAAAGTTCGCAGCAAATTATGACAATGAAAACGGAAGAAATACTCATCGCCGCCATATTTACCGCAATATTGCGATTCCAATCTTTAGATTGATATCGCATCTCAATTTTAAATCGTCACATCCGTTGAAATAAATGATAGAGAAAAATCAAGTACAATTAATTCCGAATGAACGATAGCGATCATTCGAGAAATTAAAAAAAAAAAAGAAAAAAAAATTGTACAAAGGCAGATTTTGAAAAAAAAAAAATTTTTTTAACGAGCGCAAAATTGATTCGGATCATCTAGCGATTGTTCTCAATTTCCGGTTATTCTTAATAAATATTCTGCCTTGATTCGGATTATCTAGCGGTTATCCTCAATATTTTTTGCTTAAATACGCCAGTAAGGTAATCGAAAGTAATAAAGAACCAAAAGAAAATAATAATAAAGACACCAAAAAAAGAAATCGGGAGACATTTCTTCAATATGAAAACTAGAAAATTATGACTTCTTAAAAAGTTGATGAAATATGAAGCAAAGAACAGTGCCGTGTTGAATTATGAAGTTGTTTATCTGCGTGTACATATCAACTCTTTGTTGAGAATTTGAACATGAGACATCAAGTGATTTATTATGAGTTACATACGACTCCATTAGGAATTGGATTTTATTTCATCATGAAGCTATAAACGATGAATAATTTAGACATATGTGATATAGAATTAATTATTTTTGAGTACGGGATCAAGAATTAATTATTTTTGAGTACTGGATCGAGAACAAGTTGAGTACTGGATCGAGAATTAATTATTTTTGAGCACTGGATCAAGAATTAATTATTTTTGAGTACTGCATCGGGAATTAATTATTTTTGAGTACCAGATCACTGAAAATGATGGTAGCATAATGGAGCAACAACACATGAAAATAAATGAAACATTGCTCAAGAAAAAAAATGGGGTCAAAAGTAGCGAAGAAAGCATCTCAAAATTGGATTACTTAGTTTTCATGTATCGATCATGTTATAGATGAAGCCATAGCTGCTTGGCTGAAGGATTGTGCTAGGGGCTAACGTCTTGAATAAGAAAGAGGGCCAACGAGACGATGAAGCATGTGAGTGAGGGAACGAAAGCATTTCGCGAGGAAGTGCTACGCATGGTTGACGAACTGAATATAGCTATCGAACGTACGTTTTCACGACACGATAGCAATGTTTAAAACGATATAAGAGATCATCTCATCAAATACGATAGTGTCAGCTCTATACGAATAAGTTGAACCGTTCAAGGACGTATATTTTTACTGAAATAAACGAGGCTTTAGGCTTTGCTTTCTCTTGTGGAAAACACCTTTCAAAGCGAGTGACAATAAGACAGATTTATGCGAACACCAATGCAGATGTGGTTTCCCATCGGACGTCCATCTTCAAGAAACATACTTCGCCGGAAAAAGTCTAATAAGCTTTGTGGAAACGTTCGTGTCATAAGGCAAGTGGGTAGTGAAAAACGCCTAGAAGTTCAAAAAATTCAAACTACCACACAATGTTTATTTCCCCCTACCTCATAGTGAAAGAAACATAGGCAGTTCGCAGGTTCCATATGGGAGGTTGAGACGTACCTCAAGATCACCCTGATTTAGTCATTCGCAATAACCGAATTCTAGTGAGCAAAAAAAGAAAAGAAAACGATGGATGCTCAAGCGGGATGGAAACGTAAGCAACGGAAAACGATCATCATTAGCGCAAATGGGATACGTCAAAATGTGCTACACTCTATAACTTCATATAAAGACGCATAGGTGGGGTGGTTGGAGGAGAGGCAGGGGGGGGGGGGGGAAGGAGGGAGGGGGGAGGTGAAGGGAGGGGAGAGGGAGCAGTAACAAAATATTTTTTACAATCGTCATTTCATGGCAAGTAAACTTGCTGAACTCTGCGTTGTCCAAAATTACGAATATTACGACACGAGAGCTGACTAAACGATTAAATGCATGATTCTTTATTTTTGTTGCACAACTTTTTGAGACGATATAAGATTGTTAGAGTGATCTTGAAGTCTACAGAATAGTTCCCGAACCCCCTCCCCCCTTCCTCCCCTCTTCCCTCCTTATTTCCCCCGTTACTGTTTGCTATAAACTACACATATGGAGTTGAACTAGCGTAGCGGAAGGTTGATTTCGTGGACTGTAAATAGATACATTTGCTGAAAATATTCTATAGTTGGATTACTTGTAGAGTTTTCTGCTTGCAAGAATTGCACAATTTTTAGACGCTTATCGACTCATCTCTTACGATCATCAACAGCAAAACTTCAGATTTTCATAATCGATCATTTTTTTTCTTACATTATTAATCATAAAAATATTTGCAGCATTAGTGACAAACTTATTCGAACGCCTTCTTTAGCCGATCATTGAACCCCTCTATATTAATATCTCTTAGCCAATTAAAAATTGAAAAAAAAATTTAAAAAAAAAAAAAGAAAACTGAACGATCGTAAACCTCTCATACAATTATGACAACAATATTTCGTATGATATATTTCGAGCTTTTTATTTTTTCTCATTTTTGACCATCTTTTCGGCATACGCTGAAAATATTCCGTTGTAAATGCATTAAGATCGAAAAATTCTAACTACATTTTTGTTCGTAAGGTTTTTCATGAATTACCTTAAAGATTATCTCATTCCATATTATGTTTTCGTTTCTTCTTTTTATATTACGAAATCATTATCGCTGAGGCTATAGATATAAATTCTTGACATCTAAATCGATTATCTTGTTGAAGAAAAGATAAATACAGAAAGTGCGATCCAGTATTCATTAATCGATTGTATATGCGATACTTCAATGATTACTTATTTGCTGTGATTTGATGCGATGATTTTGCGTTGTTTTATCATTTTATCAATTACTATATACTATTGCATTGTACTAGTTCTAGAGATTTTATGAGGTCCTTTTACACAGCATCCTTCCCGATTCCCATCCTTCCCCCTCCCCCACCTCCCCCCCCCTCCCCTCCCCCCGTTATGCTCTTGTATCATTTAATTCTCTTTTCATCATCTCTTGCGGGCAATTAAATTCTTTCGTTAATGAATTAGACACTTGACAATCAATATCCATCATCTTTGCTAGACTAAAATGATTAAGCGAACGCTTGAAAGTCGAAGAAACGATTAGCACCTTAGCCGAATTTTCAGCAAACACATTCCACATCATTCATAGAATACCGAACCGGTAACTATAGGTCACATTGTTGATAATATGACCTTTTTGAATTGGCTAATATTTATATTCACGATGGACTGAAGCATGAAGTATGCTGGTGGAAGTTTTATGATTGCTGATCAAGGAAATCATCCATAAAATAAAGGTGTCTTATCAATCTTATCAAAATAAACGTATCAATAGTGATATCTTATCAAACTGATATGAAACATCAGATGAGATTATCCTACGAGGATAGAGTTGTTATTCTAACACAACTACGCATTCTTCAGTATAACCTTGAATAGGGTGTATTTTACAACGAAAAAGAATTCAATGGTATTCGTAATAAAAACTAAAGCACTACTAGCATTCAATGGCGATTCTTATAATTATCTATGGAGAAATAATTCATATCATAGACTATACATTATCTATACAGCAAGCCGCTAATATAACCCCTATCACATTATCTCAATCCCTACCTCCCCCCCCTCCCCCCTCTTCACCCCCCTATTAATGAATTACACCTCTTTTTCCGCTCTTTTTCAAGTGAAATGGGAAAAGTTTTGTATTAGCTTTGCTTCAACTCTTCGTTGCTTAATTTGATTCGGAAACATGATAGAATAGAAGTTATGATTCAGGATTTCAATTAAATCGCAGATTTTCTTCAGAAATATTTAATTCTTAAAAACGCGGCGGCAATGCCTGAAAATTCTTTCGATTTTTATGAGAAATATGAAATATTGCACAAGTTTATGCATCGATCAATAATTTTTATGCATTTTCATCAATCGTTTTTTTCTAGTTTTTATTAGTTTTATCATTATTATTTTTTCTTGAAGAAAAAAAACACGATGTGCAAAAAAGGGGAAAATGAAAAAAGAAAAAAGAAAAAAAAACATGATTAAAAGTTTTTTCTAATTCGTTCAACTTTATCGATGAGCTAATTGGTGACAGATACCGGAAATAACAACAACTTTAGCATAAATTAAATTATTTTTATTCTCTAGCTATAAAAGCTGAGAAGATTTAATAACGTTCACGAAGTGAAATTCAAAAGAAAAAAAAAATCTCAAAATTGAAGAAGAAGCCTTCGAATAGTCGAGTAATGAGCGTTTGTGACAAAATACGCGTAACTTCCCACAACATTTTGACAGCGAGCCTCATGCGCGAAAGAAATGCAAATCGATAGAGTCATGTGTGGTGCACTTTCGATGGCGCATTATCCGTACGATGAAATAAGATCGGATGGCGTTGGGACCAGAACGCAGATCTCTTCGTTTAGTAGGCGAATACTCTACCACTGAGCCAACAATTGCGCACAAATTAATTATGAAATCTAAAGTAGCTAGAATATAAGGATATTCGGAATGAATATTTATTTATTTATCATGTTCGGTCGTTATAGTAATCTTGTTTTTTTTTTCTTTTTTTTTCTCTCAAAAATATTCTAGAATATTGTGAGGGAATCTTTTTTCTCTTTTTTTTGGAAAATGTTTTTACAAAACTCTAAAAAACTCTAGTGCCTCTTAATATGAAGAAGGGATTGTAGCATTTCACCTTGTTTAAGGGAAGTTGGATTCTGAAGAGTATTTCTGAAAAACGAGCTTGAATTTTAAGGGAGGGAGGCCCCCTCCCCCCATCTTGTTAGAGGGAAAAAGCCTTAAAAAATTTCAAAAATAGCCGGATTTTAGTTCTGCTCCTTTTATAATTATTATCACCACATGTCACCATCACATTAGTACTAATTGTAATTCATAGTACCCACCATGATAGTGAGGATTTGATGTGGAGAGGAGCATTCAACAATCTCGAGTGATCAACAACTCCGTTGAGCAGACGTTGCGCAAAAATCAGATTCATGTTGCTGCATTTCAACAATTGCCAAATAAGAGTAGTGCTTATGGTATTGTCTGGTATTGCAATTGTCTAGTATTCTAGTTGTCTGGTATTGTATTGTCTGGCATTGTCCGGTATTGTCTGGTATTGCAATTCTCTAATATTGTAATTGTCTGGTACTGTCTGGTATTGCAACTGTCTGTTATTGTATTTTCTGGTATCATCTGGTATTGTAATTCTCTGGTATTGAATTGTCTGGCATTGTCTGGTATTGACCGGTGTTATAATTGTCTGATGTTGTATTGTCTGGCATTGTATTATTATTGTTATTATTATTATTATTATTGATATTAATATTGATATTAATATTATTATTAATACCATTATTATTATTACTATTATTATTACTATTATTACTGTTGTTATTATTATTATTATTATTATTATTATTATTATTATTATTATTATTATTATTATTGTTATTATTATTATTTTCTCTACATTCTCGTTTTGCACAGTGACACAAATACGCCTCAAGAGCACTTCTTGATGTTGTTTGCAGTCATCTTTTTTTCCGTCTTTTTTCACATATAATAATGTGGGGGCTGGTAGCTCAGTGGTAGAGCCTTCGCTTGTTAAGCGAAGAGACCCGGGCTCGATTCCCGGCTGGTCTCCCAACGGATCGCCAAAAAGTTAACCACTAGGCATTCCAAAAATCTGGTCAAAAAGGGCCATGTGTGGTTGTCAGCTGCATCGATACGGGAATCGGTGGAACTACCGCAGTCTTTGTATTTTTGTATATAATAATAAAGGGATGGGGTCGATTCTTTGTTATTTGGATAAAAGAGAATAACCGAATGATTATTTATTATTTATTGTTGAATATTATTTAGTCGAATAGATGAACGTATTGTTTCATTTCAGAATATTTGAGTATTGATTACTTCCTTCATCGATTACCGTCCTCTTAAAATATAGCGTTCTTTTTTTCTTGATATATTGCGAGTTGTTGTTTTTCTCTTCTTTCCTTTTTTCTTTTTTTTCTTTTTTCTTTTTTTCTTTTTTCTTTTTTTTTTCTCCAGTAACATTCATCTCTTGTGCTAATCAGTTATTAATAGTCGTTGGCTGATAGATTAGGGAATACAATATTACAAATGCATCGTTTAAAAACCCGTTTGAAAGTCGAATTACTTCACAATATCATCGATTGAAATTGTTTCGATTTATTGATGAAATCAATTGTTTAGCTAGCACGTTTAGCTATGATTTCTTATAATCGTTCTATTTACCTAAATATATTTTAAAGCGAAATAGAATCGTTCAGAGAACATGAAATACCTCTAATTAATAGGGATTGATTTGTTCATAAAATATATTAGGTAATATTATGTTTGCATATATCTATACTTAGATGTGCAAAAATTTCTCGCCATATATCATTTCAAAAATATTAGTGGAAATTCAAATGTGCTAAAAATAAAAACTCATCAAATCATCTAAAACAAATCGATATTATTCTATAAATTTCAACGTTTATTAAAATAGCTTTTGAGATTAGCTAAAGCTAAAGCTAAATATAAAAGCCACATATCACATCAACTTATGCGACCTGTTTTCCGGTCATCATCGTTCATAAAAATTTGCTTTGAATAGTTGAAAATTCGCTAGAACTATATGATTCAATGTTGACTCATCAATTTATTCGCATCGAATCGCTAAAGTGAAGAGATGTTACATTAGTGAACAAATCAATTATAGAAGTCGTATAGTTGCTAAATGTGACGATTTCTATCAATTATGGCATGCGAAAGTGGCGTAAACGCATGCGAATTGGTAATTTCGCTTGAGACATTGTCGATTCGCATGTTTTTAGGCGT
>JAARMF010005845.1:0-10692 GCA_022844705.1 Toxascaris leonina
TCATGCATGGTCCTGCTTGCAGCTGAGTGTTGGGATTTTTCAGCATAGGGTTCCATGAATATCCGCGCACTATATTTGTATGAAAATGACTCCATTTAGCCGTCATTTAGCTTGCAGGTGCTTCGTGGAAGGAAAAGACTAGGATAAGGAAAGTCTTAATGACCAATATCCAGAGAAGGATCACGGCCCGCCCAGCCAGCGGGTGATGTGTACTAAATGGCCGAAAAACTGGAAAGAAAGCCTCAGTACTCCGAGTGCCGATGAGCCGTCATTTGTCGGAATGATATCAGTGGAAAGGCGATAGGTTGATAATCTCAGATGAATGTTCGTCCATCAAAGTTTCAGCACTCATTTTCTCGTTAGGAACCTGCAATACGTACCAGTCGGATCAAATAGCTGAAACGCTGGAAAGAAAGCCTCAGTACTCTGAGCGTTGATCGAACCGCCGTTTGCAGGGATTATGTCAGTGGGAAGGAGAGAAGCTAATAATCTGGTGTCGACATCTCGCCCGGCAAGAACTTAGCGCTTGACTTCTCGTTGGGAACGTACAACTGTAGCGACCTCACGAATGATGATGTTACTGGCTGCTTGCTTGAAGGAAAGCCAAGATAAACTGCGACGGGTTGGACGTAATGGAAACAAGGGCAAGGAAAAATTGATAGCCACCTGGGCGATTGGAGATGCAGACTTCTTAGGGAAAGGAGCCAGAGTGCAACAAGTTGGAAGAATTTGCTTTATCGTCAACAGGATTTTGCGATCAAGTGTTGTCGATTGTCAGCTATTGTCAACATGGGTTGGTTCTTCTGTAGCTCAGTGAATTCGCAACCATCAAAGTCATGCACGTCTATGGCTCCACTTTCGCTAGTTCAAACGAAGATATAGAGACCTGTTTATAAAAGGGACGCGGAGCGGAAATCTGCATATATGCGATAATTGGGACTTCAACGCCAAAGTAAAAAGAGGGGAGCAGGAACAGTAGTTCATTGGCCGGTATAGACTTGGCGAGCGCAAAGATAGTGGAGAACGGCTTGCTGCATCCGCCCAAATCACCGGCTATTACATTGGAAACAGGTGGTACAAAAAAAGGCTACGAGAAGGTCAGCGTGGATATCTCTGAACGCGTAAACGAAAAACGAGATAGGCAACTAAGAATGTGACTGCAACATAAGTACGACTATAAGTGGTGTAACGTAACTCCATCTGACTGTGCCAAAGAAGGCGTCTTACATAGGTTATTTGCTATTATCCAACTAGTCTTCAGGCTTCACTGCGGTGTTCATTAGGATCTATAGACTGCTAACGGCGTCGATTAGTACCACTGCTGAAGAAGAATCGTCATTGGTAGTTTTTGAGCCACTTTTTTGAGCTGCTTGGGCTCATATCTGGCAACACGAAGCATTCCGTAAGTACCACTATGACAAGAGCGCCTGCAAAGCAACATGCGAAAAGGTGATGTGGAATCTCATTCACCTCCGCTTCATACAATAAGAAAATCGATTTCGTAAGCAGCATCGATGATATAGAATAGTAAATATGGGACACAAATTTTCGAGCAGACCAGAAAACAGAGTGATTTGCTTCTCTTCTGATTCCATCGGTATATAATATTTTGCGGACAGCAAAATAACGTCTAATAATAAACCTTAGAGTTGTTTCAAATGAGACCTGCGAACCCAGATTAGTATGCAATTTGGAATTATAAACGTCAAGTGCTTTTCGGCGGAAAAGCAGTCCGAAAAATGAAGAATGCTCTAGATGTTCCTGGAAGGGGGAATGAAGATCATGCTCGCGGAATTTATCGCCCTCATGATCCATAAATTCTGATGTCGTAAAACTGCAACAATCATTGCTACAAACTCATAACTGCACTTAGCTATCTATATATGTGCAGAAATATCACATCGTCATAGCAAATATTATGCAATATTTTTGTAAAATTTGAACAATGAAGCGAGAAAAGCGTCGCTTCATTCATTGAAATTCTACCCGATCAAGCATATAACTCTTATCCAGAGTTCGCTAAACGGAAGGCATCTTATATTGTTGCGCTCTTATAGGCAGTTTGATGGGTTTATGGATTGAGAGATGCGCTTACGATTGAATGAACGTCCTCCGGAGAGCACGGACATCGTTTTCGTTTCAACACTAAAAGTTCGTGCAAAACGGCCATCATTCAGAACTGCAAAACAATTCACCACGGCCTATGGACCTCAGTGTGTTGTTTGGTAATCGCGGTTTACCCTTGTAGCGTTACGTTATCCTTACTGTGCTTCGTGTTTATCATTATTTATCAGCGTAGTCATGGAAGCGAGATGGCATATGTGAAGCGCTACTGATTTGCATGGGACTGCAATGGAGCGTTATTTCTCTTCGGCTAAGTAAAGCCATTGCTACTGAGGAAGTTTGTTGTCGAGTCTATTAGCCGTCTCTCGCAACTGAGAAAATTAGCGTGGCTTTGAAAATTTCTTTCGCTCAGCATACAGCAGATGCTTCCAACATAATTTTTATATGAGGGCCATACAATGGAAGGGATGACAAAGTGAATAAAGTGGTAAGTAAGGTGATATAGAGAATGAGACATAGTGATAAAAGAGCATATAGGAATATCTTTTCTATATGAAGGGCACAGAAGAAATAAAAATCTTCGCGTGAAATTTTTGGCAGTTCAGACGATATGATAAAACGCAGTGGGGAATTTCCTGAGGACAGTCTAAGATCAAAGCAATGCCACATGCTTCACTCAAGCTATGTGCGACGAGAATAGGAACACCTTACCACCAGAACTATACGAGACAAGAGCGAACAACAATGCGACGGAGAAGCGACCAGAACGGGAGCAAATCAAACAAAGAAAGCGAAAACAAAATCACTTGGACAGCTGCAGTTCATATCAACGTATACTTTAACCAGACGACAGAACGTCACAACGGCGCCTCAGAAGCGGCAGGCCTGGATTGCCAGGCTCCCTTTTCTGTTTTCGAGATTAGATGCCGGGTGCGTGGTAACATACTGTACATAACATAAGGAGGTGGGAGTGAGCATCGTGTAGAATGATGAAATGCTTTGGTGATTCGAATGCCCTGGAACGTTCGGTGGTCAGGAGCGTCGCGAAAGTTGTTGCGGGACAGCGTCGCAGATCATGGGATGTCGTATTTGGTCTTTTTCAACGAGCTTTATTGCAAGAGTTATCAATCGCTAATTGATAGTTGCGTAGGGACTCACGAGGAGCCACTGAACCTTCAGGATGCTGTGGCACAATAATCGTCATTAATTGGTGCAAAAACACCCGCCATTTCAACAGCGGCATCTTCTTTGTTTTGTGCGCAGCTCATGGCTGAATCTAGAGTAGGCGTCGAGTAGAAAAGTATTAAGGAAGAGCTTAAGAAACGTGTGGATTGTGGGGATTATCGAAGTGCTATATTGTAGCTGTGAAAAATACGTTTAAATATTGGATGTAGTTTATAATGAATTGGAACGACGTTGTAAACGGTTGCTTTGGCTGAAAGACTGTGACAGAGGATTCAGAAGAGTGTCATTTAGAGTAGGCTGTAGTCTGTCACCCTTCGTAACGGTGATGCTTGAACGCTTGAGCAAGGTGAACACCACCTGGCTGTGAATATCAAACAGAATTTGAATGTCGGCAACACTCTTGTTGACATCGAAAGGGCGGCAGAAGCAGTAGACATCTGCAGAGAAATAAAGGCGAAATTGCAATGAACAGTGGCCAGTTTTTTTCTGCATCAGGTCAACGATAAAATCGATTTTGAGAATGGCGGAGAAAGGAAAGAAGCGTGGAGCGGCGGGGAAGAAAGAAGATCAGAGTGCGAGATTGACAGAAAAACAAACGAACAGTCGATTGCTGAGGAACAACTTGTCATCAGAACAGGAATAACTTGCCACCGGAACTGTACGAAACAAGAGGGAACAACAATGCGACGGCAGAAACGACCAGAGCGTAGGCAAAGGAAACAGAAAAAGCCAAAACAAAGTCACTTGGGGGGCTGCAGTTCATATCAATATATGCTT
The DNA here is from genome assembly GCA_022844705.1 of Toxascaris leonina. Classification (NCBI taxonomy): domain Eukaryota; kingdom Metazoa; phylum Nematoda; class Chromadorea; order Rhabditida; family Ascarididae; genus Toxascaris; species Toxascaris leonina. The sequence continues at coordinate 4,027 of JAARMF010005845.1, forward strand.
TAACTAGACGACAGAACGTCACAAGGGCGCCTCAGGAAGGGCGGGCCTTGATTGCCGGGCTTCATTTTTTGTTTTCCAGATTAGATGCCGGGTGCGTGGTGACATACTGTGGCTAGCATAAGAAGGTGGGAGTGAGCATCGTGTAGAATGACGAAACGCTTCGGTGATCCGCATGCCCTGGAACGTTTCGCGGTCGGCAGTGTCGCGAATGTTGTTGCGGGATAGCGTCGCAGATCATGGCATGTCGTATTCGGACTCTTTCAACGAGCCTTGTTGCAAGAGTTATCAATCGCTAATTGATAATTGCGTAGAGACTCACGAGGAGCCACTGAACCTTCAGGATGCTGTGGCACAATAATCGTCATTAATTGGTGCAAAAACACCCGCCATTTCAACAGCGGCATCTTCTTTGTTTTGTGCGCAGCTCATGGCTGAACCTGGAGTAGGCGTGGAGTAAAAAAGTATTAAGGAAGAGCTTGAGAAACGTGTGGACTGCGGGGATTATCGAAGTGCTATATTGCAGCTGTGAAAAATACGTTTAAATAAGTCCTTAATATTGGATGTAGTTTATATGCTGAAAGTGAGCGTCGGTCATTAGAATGCTCAGTATGGTGCTGAGCTAAGACTGGGCGTGCTAAGTAAGGGTCAATGATTGCATATTATTGAGCAAGGTGATAGTAAGGGTGATTATACACTATCATTAAAGTTATTGCACTGTGACGTTATTATAGCTGTACTCCAATAAAGATTCAATTACCGAAGCGTGTGGCATCAAAGCGAACGTATGTAAAGGGAAGACCTCCTAACTATCGAGCAACCAAGGTTAGCGATCTGAGAAGCAGGAAAAGATTGGCTGGCTAACTCTCAGTAACGAACATCCAAAACCAGCGTGGCATTAACAAAGGCGAACGATTGTTTATATTTCCCCTTATAACGAAACAGTGAATCGTAGAAATCGTTTGCATTGAGAGCGAGGGATACAAACGTAAATTTCTCTCAAAGAAGAATGCTTCACTAATGAGACCCAATCAAAATGTCTGTGTACTTAAGTAAACAGGACCAGAACTGAAAGTGAACAGGACTGAACCGGAAGTGACAAGTATGAGAAGTCCTCAAACATCGTTCACAGGGCGCACAATACCACATGAGCTATTCCATACAGTCATGAGTAGCAGAGGAACTGCGCAGAATAATGGAGCAGAGAAAAACGCGTATTTAGCAATTGATGATGCTGTGGGTACAGCGAAACGTTGTGCAATATAACTCCTCACCTACTTCTGATGCTATCTCGGTGATCTACAAATGCACCTCCTCCCAAAATACTTGATTATGCGCCTTCACAACCCAACCATCATCCTACAGATTGGATCTTTTGTTGTTCCCTTCTAGTGGAAATAACTGAAAAAGGGGACTTATTGCAATGAAAGAGGCGGTGGATTTCACCGCACGGGTCAGACTATATTCGTCAATTTCGATTACTTTTCTTCTCGCAGACTTCGAGAGACGGATTAATTGTGAGGTGTTTCTGTTCAAACGAAAGTTGCTTGAGTTTGATGTAGTAAGAATAACGTATTGGAAAATACGGTACTCGGTAAATCGAGGCTGCATGTGTACTACCTGCTGAGTTGCCGAAGTCACGTGAACTTGAAGTTGATTACGCAGAGAGGATTCGAGCTAAACAGCTACCTTTCATAAGAGATTGATGGAGGATAGGTCGCAGTGGTCGGACGGTATGAGGACTGATTTGGACGGCAAGAGGGATAGCAGGAGGGCAAATGCACCTAGGGCTTTATTTTCGCCAAACAATGCGGGCGAAATGCGTATGCGCATGAATGCATCAATTGGTCGGTTCATATCAAGAGGGGAGTCATTAACGCGGCGAAGTTTATTCGGCGTGCTAGACTGAGATAATTTCCTTAGTCGCATATTTTCATGTTTCATCATCTGAATGAATTTTCGTCGCTCAGCGTATTCACAATTTACACGTGGAGATTTTGTGGCATGACTGGTCGAATCTGGGGCGACAATGAATAGGTTGTCAAGATTTTGAGAGTTGATGGATCGCGCTGGAAAATCATGACGGAAATTTCACCAGCAATTGTTTCTAGTGCGGCGTAAAATTTGACAGTGAGCATTTTCTGAGTTTCATTTATAAATTTCTGCGTTTGCTGGTTGTACACAAATTCTATATAAGGCAGTCACTTCATTTATTTTTGCTCCTGTTCGATGAATACACGAAATGTGTTGCTCAAATATGAAGGTGCAAAAAAGGGATAATAATCTGTGAGTGATGGAGGAAAAATGGAGTAAAAGGTAGAGGTAGATTTCCAAGCGATGAACGGAGATGGAAGAGAGGAACCTAGCTACGCGCTGAATTATAACAAAAACTAAGCCCTGTAGAACTATTGCAGCGAAGATGGTACTAGAATAATATTGAGTAGTCCAGAATGTGAATTGTTTCAAATATGAATCCTTCTTTGCATAATCTTTTTGGTGGAAGAGGGAAGAGAAAACATTTGGAATCTTGCTCTGAGGTGATAGATATAAAGAAACCTGAGTGGTGCGTTTTGGAGTGCTAAAGATATAGTTACTCAGAAATACAATCGTCCAAAGCATCTGAGGGATTCAAGAAGGAACAACGCGGTGGAACGACGAAATTGCAGGAATTTTGCAAGTTGATCAAGCGGTTGAAGTGCGTCCTGGGATTGTTTCACGGTCAGCATGGTCATGCGCAGTGTCGACCAATCTATTCGAAGATCGTTTCACTGTTCGCTGAAAAAAGCCAGTTGGATTACGTTGTTACGGAGGCGAATTCAACAATTACGTGGTGCACTCTGTCTAGTCTTTTATCCATCCGTTTTTTTTGTTTGTTTTTCACTCATTTTCGAACTGATGTCAGACTCATAGCATGCAGCCATTACGCAACGTGAAAATCACGTCTCCCGGCGGCAGACAATCGAAAAGCTCAGCTGCTTAGTCCGTTACATTTGCGGCTGCAGACTACAGAGAGGTGAAAAGAAGAGGGCATTTCCCTTTTAATGCCGTATTACTGAATGCCAGTATTTAATAGAATGCCCATTTCCAAGCTCTAGACTATCAATGGCTCAGATGAGTAATGGTAGGTCTGTTTATTCACACTTTTTAATCGTAAAGTCTTCCTTGAAGCGTGATAGCAGAGCAGATCATGACCGCGATGGAGTGACCTCTCTTTCCTTCTAGTGGTCACTGAGAAGGGAATGACAGACGCGAGAGCAAATGTGCTGTTCTCAAAAATAGTCTAATCGTTCTCGCCGTGAACAGCGAAGTGATTTTCTCGTGGTTCTCTCTAGGAATGCTACAGTAGCTTTGTATGTCTAGATGTCATTCTATATAATGTGTTGTATTATAGGGTTGTTGCTGTGGTTATGGCTCAATGAGGCGAAACGTCAGAAAAACCATCTATATCTGATTCGGCTCATCTCAATGTTGATAACAACAAACAGTCGCAATACATATTACGAGCATTATGCGCCTGAGAAACAACAGTGTCGCCAACGATATTAAACCTTTTCAGAGTATCACTGCCAACGATGTTTATTTTCCAGAAGAACGCTATCATCAAGAATGCAAATGGATCACTTAGAGATGGAATGGCATTTGAGGCTGTCAGTCTTTTGCGAAAGGGCACATTCTAATTTTCTTTTACTGCTGACTATTAGATGGACATGTATAATACTCGGTACTACTCGTATGTTGCATTTTTGCGGCTGATATTAGCCAGGGAGAGACGCTCTCAAACGTTGTGGAATGACCACAGTTCAACGCCCTGTTGTTCTGCTGGTACTGTTGATACCTCATTTTGAGGTTATGGGAAAAAAAATTCGATTAACAATGAAAGTGGTGCGGTTTGAAAGGGAAAAGGGGGCTGAACTGCACGCTATTGAAGAGCTTTGTATTCGTTTTGGTTGTTCATAACGCCTTTTGTTGTTTTCGGAATGCTGAGCTGTTGGGTCAAGATTCAAGACGCGTAGACACGAGGATTTACCGACGAATCGAGACGATCATATTACTGAAAGCTGAGAAGCGGCAAACACGAATATTTTGGAAGGTCACTTGTAGCTGAACATGGTGGCAAACGGTTTCATGTATCATCGCATCAAGGTACAAAGACAGCTGTAGTTTCACCGATTCCGGTATCGATGCAACTGACAGCCGCGCATGGCTGTTGTGATCAGAATTCTGGAACGCCTTGTGGTCATCCTTCTGGCGATCCGCTGGTAGATCAGCCGGGAATCCAACCCGGATCTCTTCGCTTAACGAGGTAAGGCTCTACCACTGTGCTATCATTGCATCATTACGTTCATACATCAGTGAAAATTCATGCATCATTTGCTGATTAGAGATCTCCGAAGGCACTGCCGTCTTCCACTACCTTTTTAAACTTTGCATCATGAAAAATCTACGCTCTGGCTGCATACAAGTTTCTTTCCTGCGGGTTGCACTGTGAAACACCATTTCTCTGAACAACGGCTATGTGATCGCTGTACATCCATCGCTGTACGTACCGATCGCTGCACATCCATAGAGTACTTGCAGTTTCAGGTTTGGTAAATTACTATATTCGGTATTCTGAGCCCACGCATACAACATTAGTAATGCACTTCCAGCATTTTGGGGCTTTCTTGCAATATATGAATAGGAGACGAAAGGTCACACACTAATGAGTGTGACGAAGAAAAGCCGTCAGAATAGTGCGATCGCTTCATGAAAGATTCAAAAAATCACTGAAACATGGTTCGCGCTAACACCTGGATTTTCTTCAGCAAAAACGAAAACATTTGTCGATGAAATAATTTCGTCAACGCAGATTACTCACGCTCTTTTCATGCCGTGGAGGTCTTGAAAAGCTAATGGCGTACCGCCTAGCTAGCTTTAGATCCATTAAAAGTTTTCACATGCACAAGACCCGTAAGTGAAAAGAGGCAGCTTTCCGAAAGTTTTCAAAATGAATGCAGCAGGACAACATTATACATAACGCCGAAATTAAGAACAGCTGAACCAACCATATGATTACACTCAAGGGATAAAGACTGAACATAAATTTTATTTAATATGCTTTCATATGTTTTTCATAAACCTTCAAATTTGAATGCTCTGGTTTTGTACGGAAAATTTCGAGCAAATGCGGCCTCTGGATGGACAGCTCATTTCCTCGCGTTAAAGAGGATGGAATATGAAACAGTCTTCCGCAAGTCTCCCCTAAAGAGCGAAGCCACCAAAATTTCGAAAGATGAAAGAGAAAATTGCCGCTCTGGTTTTGTCTGAGGCACCAGAAAAAGCAGTCTAGAGTGCGACACATTTACTCGCCCTTCGTTTTATATCTGAAATAGAAATTCCACCCTCGTTATTTAAACGAACAACTTGTTCCCTACAGCAAACCATAGTGTGACTTCGGGATCGAACGCAGCACTCATACTTCAAACTCCTAGAAATCTTTAAAATTTCAAGGGTTTTTTGCATGAAACACATTTCATGTCTAATATACAGTGAAAGGTCGTGCAATATGCACGCGCTTTTCTTCAAAAAATAGGCACAATATTCTTCTCCTCATTCCCTCTAAAAATCACGGTCTGCTGTACGCTTATTTTTCTTGCGAATTTCAATTTGATGCAATGCCGCACCATACCTTTTTATAAGTATAATCACCGTAGAAAAAGCCCACGGCAGCTTGGTGCAATGCCATCACCACTGACGAATCACTTTACTCCCTTCTATGCTAGATAGCCTCAAAAGGAAAACTGCCCACTATACGGTACTCGCCAAATAGTATTTTCTCGTGAAGGACAGCCNTGGCTGATTCATAACATATGGCGACGTCACCAGCAAGTGAGGTTTCGAGTCCAGATTGCGGCGAGCATTCGAATGTTCTGCTAGGTTTCGAGGAAAAGTGCACTCATTATGGAATTTTGAGACAAGGGACAATCCCACCTCAGCGCACCAGCTGCTATCCATTCTTGCGTATCTTTGAGCTCATACCATCCATAACTTCTGTACCCACTTGATGAGAATGTTTGAACGCAAGCAAGCGACATTTACGTGGACTAGTTTGGTAGCTGTTCGGCTGAGTTACAACGTTTTTTGTTTAAACGTACCGTTTCCGATAGAACAATTTTCATATCCGCTGTGTATAATTGTGGCATTTTCTGGGTGGCAGACATACTGTCTGCCAAAAAATTTATTATAACCCATAGGGCATACTCCTGAATAGAAACAGCCGACAGCTCCGCCACAATGTCGTAATGCTCTTTAAGAACTGAGAAAAAACCACAGACCTCTAGAACGATGTTGTTGCAACTACGAGCGTGCTGATTGCAAATATCCCCTCCATTTTGGTCGAACTTGCCCGTACTACGCATCGTAAGCGAAAATCTCGTACATAAAGGGAGTTGCTGTGCAGAATCACAGGAAAAAAAAACCAACGATATAGCGTTACATGGAATTTCATAATAGGGAGGCAATACACTAGGTATTATGTAAAAAAGCCATACTATGGCGTTGCAAATACAACGGCGCAAAATCACGCTCTGAATCAGCGAAAGTTCGATACGAGCACATGATGGTATCTAAGGATCGAAAAAGCAATGAACACCTGAATTTGCTCAGAGTGGTTTTCCTCACTTTTGCACT
>JAARMF010005852.1:0-10684 GCA_022844705.1 Toxascaris leonina
GAATAAGTATGAGAGGAGAAACATTGTGCGCCAAACGCTACAGGTGTTCCACAGTTTTCGTAAAACGAGAACATAAGAACACCAGATTTCTACGATCGAGACTCTGATGCAATCCCATCATTCATTTGTGGGAGTCGACTGGTAAAAGTCACCCTGTAATGATGGTGTTCCGGGAGCGGCATTGGGACCGGGAGCTCCGTTGGGCAGTTTGTGAAATTACTATTGCAGCATGTGGGAACTTTTTTATTGGAATTCCTGTTGGAAGCAAAATCTCAATAATTGCAGGTCCACTTTTATCTACCCTTCAGATTTTCCGCGAAACAACGATGTCGTTGCAGAAGAGTGCGAAAACAACAGCTAAGGAAAGCTATCGGGCGAAGCATAATCGATCAGAAGACAATCCACAAATCAGTTGTGCATACTATCTGCGCAGTACGACGTCTCAGTTAATGCACGCCGACGTTGACTTCTATGACGGGGAGAAAAGGGAAGGGGGCGGTGGGAATGGAAGGTCGTAGGGGAGGAATGGATAAACTTCAGCGGAGTGGCGTCAATAAAATTCATCAGCGTCAACAAACATGCGGAAATTTCCATTCACATGTCGCCATCTGTCCTTAGGTACCCTGGTCGTTGCCAACGCTATCAAACTTATCCTTGTCTTCAGATCTTGCAAGCGCGAGCGAAAAGAAAGGAAATCCAAACTCTCTTCCCTCCATACATACTCGAATATATATTCACATCATAATGCGACATGCGAGGCTCTGAATGTCCGATGTAGCATTTTAATCACTTTTGCAGCATGAAGAATTCACGTTTGAAAGACCTTATGTACTTACCAAAAGATGCATGTGGAGATGCAATGGCCAAAGTTCGCAGACCGTTCCATCGTTTATGCCTCTCCAATGCGGCAGTAGGTAGTCGGAAGTATTAAAGGAAGAACGCAAGCAAAACAAAATCTCTGCACATGTCGAGGCGAAAGGACCCAGGCAAAGTGAACGAAACGACCACTAATGCAGAGGACGGAATAACCGGCAACACAAAGACTTAGGAAATATGGAATTGTTCCCAATGTTCGCTAAGTCACGTCACTGTAGCCTTAAGCGTTCCCATGAATGCTACATATCAGCTCCCATAGGTAGCATTGCAGCTAAGCCTTACATCACTCGTTCGAAGCAACACAGAGAGCCTTTAGTCAAAACATGCAGATGTCAAAATAATTTTTGAAAGGACTTCGGGATTGCATGTCACAAAAATTCTACCGTAAAAGTTATTGCAGCAGGAGTAACAATGTAGTCGGTGGAAATATTCACGTCGTAAGAAATGATTTCGATGATTACAACACACCGTTCAATGACATGAGAGTTCCATCGCTACAAATATAATAGAAAATCTAGTAGCGAAGCAGGATCATACACGTCAAAACATACTAGATATCGAATGAGCGGGGGAAGTCAGAGAGTTTCAATGAATTCCTAGAACTCTATCCTTTTTCAAATAATTCGCGTCAATGAAACTCCCAGATTACGACTTATTACTGACGCTTCTAGATGAAATCCAAAGCACTTTATTGTAAACGAGTGGATGAAGACTGTGAAGGAGCGAAGATATGTCGATCTGTAATGAGGCTTCATGCACTGCGTCAAGCTTGCAACGAGTATTCATGATCGAATGTTCAGCTAACAAGCCATCAGTGTTCATCTACTTCCATCAAATCGCTTCTGATAATGATGTTTTGATAGTACAACGACAGGATAAGGAGATCGCATCTCTTGGACTCATTATCAGCTTCAAATGTTGCATTAGCGGAAAAGTGAAGTGAGTTGAGATCTATATTCTTTGATAGCTACTTCATGAACGTTAAATGAAAAAGCAACGTCAAGTTACTCATAAGCCACAGCCTAACGTGAGTGGGCTCGGTGAAGCAGATTCGCTTCGGTTATGGCTCATAAAAGCCATATTTGCCAAAATATGAGTCGAGCATTGTCAATATTGAACTATGGCAGCCTTCGGGGCGTACCTGTCAAGAGACAGTGATCACTTATGAATGTCTGTGGATTCGAGATAGTCAGATGCTAGTCTATTCAATCTTTGTTCAAATGCTGGCACAGAATTCACTCACAGTAGTTCGGGAGGTAAGTATTTCCACAGATCAACTACCCTTTTTGTGAAAGAATTCTGTGAAATGTTTCTGAACGTTTTGGAAAATTTGAAGATTTGGCCATATCTACCATGCAAAAATGGGAAGTATATGAATATATCGTAATGTGCGAAAACAACCAGAATCTTGAACTTAAGAACTTGCAAAAGGTGCAAGGTTGTGCATGCTGTGGCTGGGAGCGTTTGCAGCTACGTGAAGCCCGAATTGAGATCCTCTTGATAAAGCATCATCCAAGCCCTTCATTTCCCCAACTGACGATGGGGGCAATGAATCCATGAAAATCGCCTCACTAATGGAGAACTTCCTCTACAGCAACGAGCTTGCAACTTCCGATACCAGTTAGCGAAAGCTGTAGTTGCCACATAAGTGTTCATTCACCGATGCGACTACGGGATGCTGCAAACTTCGTCAGAATTCAGAGGCATTGTGGTCCCGAAGCGATAAGCATATGCGATCTCAGACAACTTCGTGAAATTGTGTTTGGATGATTAGCAAAGGCCATATGTGGCAACAAAACATTCTCTTTTCCATGTTAAATCTTTGAAGAAATGACTGTAAATCTGAAATAATAGGCACCTTAAAGCCTTAAAAATCTTCCATATATCTGAATTAATTTATGACTTCCTCAGGAAACTGCTGAGAGAGAAAATGTGATCGAGAATTCATTAAAAATGCTTAACCGTCCATCGAAGAAAAGAGCATGTTCGGGAGAGGCAGGAAACAATGCGACATATAAATAAAAAAGCCTTGTTTTTCATGTAGTATCTAAAGTGTGCCCAAAACTTCTGCGAATTGGGGCCTATTACGACATACGTTTTTATGAACAGCGGCCTCATTATTCTTGATGAAGTCCTTTTCTTACGGCGAGGAAGAAAGCCAACGCACCGATACCAAATTTAGGCTGATGCACATTAGAAAGCAATGCATCGTCGCTTCGATATTGACGAACTCAGTGAAATTCACCACATAGTGACTACTGAAGCTTCATCGTGACATTTTTGAAGCCTTGCCACGCACGTCATGCTTCGATCAGTATTTAACAGGAGATGAGTACCAAGCTGGCTGTTAAATCCATGAGCCAAAAACAGAGAATTTGGAAACTGCTCAAGAGAAACAATCTTAAAATGTTCAAGAAGGATTTTGTTAAGTTTTGTCGGTGAATATGTGACACACGACATTATCAGGAGCCGGCAGTTCTGTGATTTATATTGTGAAAACGGTTGTTGCTAGATCAATTGCTTGTAAATTGGCGAGCAACATATACCGCGTCGCGTTTCATAAGCCGTGGGGGAAAGAATTTTGGGAGGCGGAGGCCTGAAGACGAACGAGCCTGACCGACGAATGTGTAGCATTAGAAGAAAGCTGCGATAAGCAGTTCTAATTTAGTTCTCTTGTTTCGCGCTTTTTTCTCATCATATGCGATTTTTGACCTTGTTCACGGAGAATAAGTGGGGAAGATGTAATAACCTTGAAAAACTGTTAGTGTTGAAAAGTGGAAGACTATCGCTGTGCGCATTGGAGGTGGATGACCTTTAGTTCGGCGGTATGTCTACCTTTTTCTTATGTGTGTCTCTCAGTCGCTACCAACCTCGATCTTCTATTGACGTGATAGTCATGAACCATCATCTTCGTCCCCATTCCCGTGACAAATTTGTTTCATGACGTAAAAGTCGAACTTTAGCTGCTTGCTTACGTCCGAGATACCCTGCATGAATCAAACTGAAGCTGGCCTGGTGAAACTGAAGGAGAACGGTATTGGGCAAGCAGGAAAATTTTCACTTTGGGAACCACGTTATTCCGTCCACGCACGTTTGTTGCGAAGAATGATTTTTCTGCGAGCCAAGGGTTGCGAAATGAGAAAAGATTAGATATAGAAAGCGTTCGAATTTTGGTATTCGCAAATTCGTGTAATTTCTTTTCATGTTCCTAGGTCTACTTGAAAGGTCGTGCACGCTGTTTTATACCCATCATATTTCTTAAGTCGCTACCGTGGTTCCCTTCAAAACTATTGGAGAGAGACGAGAAGGTTCGCGTGAACGCAATGTTGCCAAGCAAATTTGTAGGGACGCATAGAAACATCCAGAAGTTGCTTTTCTACACATCCTTTTCCTATAGTATACAGCGTATGTGTGTGGCATATGCATGCATCATAACACTTTCGCAGGCAAATATAACGCTTGAGGCTTGAAACGTCATAGATTTGAGAAATAACGAGATTGCTTCGAATGTTGATGTATTTTTCAAAGGAACGCAATTATGTAACGATAATAATAATATTATTCGCCTTGGAAATGAGATACTTTTCTGCACAAAGATGACCTTGAGTTCACAAAGAAAGGGTGCGACGCTGTGTCAAATAGCTATAAAAGCGTGGCAAATGAATGTGCAGAAGACGAAGCTGTGGAATTTTCTTTCAACCGATAGCCAACTTCATTCAGTGAGGACAAGGAAACGCTATGAGCAGAAAAGAATTCCTGATTTTTAGATCAATTTTCTTGCAAGAATTCATATTCAAATATATTGAATATTTGTTTTGAGAATGTGATCCGTTGAGGCGGAATTTTTGGTGTAAAGTAGCGTAAATGTGTAGGAATAATTCCATATTTGGAAGCGCATGAGCCTATCCGAAATATTACACAAGATCCAACCTGTCGCGAAGGCAGTATCCAACAGATTCCTTACATTTGTTTTCGGTAGCTCCGGAATTATCAAACGAACTGAAATTATCAAACGAAAAGGCAGCAAAAAAACAGGATTAATTGCTGGGGGAACATCTATTATCCTTCTTGACTTTCCGCGGTCTATTTGGCTGATTTTTCAGCCAAAGAGACCGTGGAAAGTCAAGAAGGGTCTCCTTTAAAGCATAGGTGGCCCCACAGAACAGTCCCCCTTTAATTCGCAGTTGCGTGTACTCAGTGCCTGCGAACAGCTGACGGCAATTAAAATCGTTGCAGCTTGGCATACCTTTCGAATGGCTCCCTAAAGCTCTTATGAAATGCCATATCGGAATTTATGGATTTTGGTTGTGCTTTCACATTCTCATTCGCTTCATCACTCACTGGATAAGGCGTGCGATGGAATTAGATTGCACAGGGTGTCGAAGATTTAATCGGCTTCTTGAGGTCTTTGAATTTAACGAGACGGTCGCAATATCGTTTGATTTGTAGTCCAAAATCCTATTGGCCATAGCTAGTAGCACGAGATAAGCTATTTGTATTCTGCTCGATTGATCAGTCAGTGCCATAAGACACCAAAAATTTGATAAAATGTGCAGAATAATGAATGCTTTCATATTTTCATAGCGTCGAACCATAATGTTATCTAATCCAGCCAATGAAGGATGTATGCGAATTTTTCGGCGCATTTAGTTTTCCATAATTCCTTCTGAAGTTGGCGGATCAGAATGAAAGAGGTCCGAGTTTGATACCTAGCAGATTCATTGACTCTTAATTGTTGAAACTACCGAATGAACACAAAAATGCGCACGTGCAGATGATGTGATAGTGCTNAACTTTCGAATCGCTCCCTAAAGCTCTTATGAAATCCATTTCGGAATTTATGGATTTTGGTTGTGCTTTCACATTCTCATTCGCTTCATCACTCATGGATAAGGCGTGCGATGGAATTAGATTGCACAGGGTGTCGAAGATTTAATCGGCTTCTTGAGGTCTTTGAATTTAACGAGACGGTCGCAATATCGTTTGATTTGTAGTCCAAAATCCTATTGGCCATAGCTAGTAGCACGAGATAAGCTATTTGTATTCTGCTCGATTGATCAGTCAGTGCCATAAGACACCAAAAATTTGATAAAATGTGCAGAATAATGAATGCTTTCATATTTTCATAGCGTCGAACCATAATGTTATCTAATCCAGCCAATGAAGGATGTATGCGAATTTTTCGGCGCATTTAGTTTTCCATAATTCCTTCTGAAGTTGGCGGATCAGAATGAAAGAGGTCCGAGTTTGATACCTAGCAGATTCATTGACTCTTAATTGTTGAAACTACCGAATGAACACAAAAATGCGCACGTGCAGATGATGTGATAGTGCTGCGATGCGCTTCGCGAATCCAAGTTTGCAAAAATAAGCTCCCCGAAGAGGCTGAGACTTAATACTAGACCAAATGATGAAGCATATACGTATACGGCCAAATTTTGTGGTGTGATGGAACTCTGATGAACAACTGAGATTTCTACAATCTGGCACTTCTATGGCAGCGGATTGTTTTTTTTCTGTATGCTGGGATTGCGATATGTTCCACCTCTTTGAACAGTGTGCCAACGGCTATTCTCCTCTCTTTCTCCATTCGGTTAGCGTGAATTGCCTGCGAGGTAACACCTTTGCACTGCATACATTACTTTAATTGCTTCTATTTTCCACACGGCTCTCCGACAGTTGGCTCTTCGGCAGTTATCAGTTTACCTGTTCAGTTACTTTCTCAGAGACATAGTTCGTTCTAAACACATTCGGTTCTCGTTAATGTGATGATAATATTGTTCGTAGGCGCTAATTAATGCTGGAATAGACCCATTTCCGAACTCCGAACGTTTTGTGTCACCACCTTTCTATGAATCATGAGAAAAAAAGTTGGCTGGCATCGTCTTGCATAGAATAATAGATGCAGGAAAACTGAATGGATGGTAAATGAGTAGCTGAACAGAAAAAGTGTAGTGAAAGGAATATTTTACTCCTTAGCGATATCGCCTATTGCATGTAGATTCAATCTATTCAGAGAAGTCTTCAAAGGCAAAGGTGTTTTATGTATCAAACAATTTCTCCTCTTTTGAAAAGTTTCATTAGTGCAGACGAAGGATAGTAATAAGCTCAAGATTCTGCCTTGAGGGACCTCAATGACGACAGCAAATGCATATATCTTGTTTTGAAACAAACTTCCAGTAACCGGAAATCTCCTAATTTTAATCGATTTCAACAAGGAACTCGAATAATACATTCAATGAGCTTTAGGAATAGCTGATTGTGGTACACTACGTAATCAGCGTAATTGAGTTTTCCCTGCACTTCTTGCTCGAAAAGTTACATCCACGTGCTCACTGAGGACGCCGGTTGGGAAATGGTTAGACTTCTTGGAAGAAAACCGACCGGACGGAATTCATAATTTGCTGAGAAAGGAAATGCCCATCTTCTGCAATATATTCAAATACCTTGCGAACAGATGAGGTTAGGCTTCTAGGTATAGAACTGGAGCTGTTACGTAGGCTGTTTTTCGAAAGAGTTGCAAATCGTCAGGATGAAATACGACAAAGAGGCCCGCCAAGTGACCCGGAAAGAGACGACAAAAAATATGTTGACTGTGTGACAACAGTCATAGCTTCACTACTTTCAAGCAACGCAACCGTTTTGGACAGTATAATTCGAAATACTCCGCTGAGATTTGTGAGAAGCGAAATCTACCAATTATGGGCGTTCCGATTCTGTACCAAAACTCGTTTCCATACTGTGTGAAAGCAACCTAATCCGTTGCAGAATTCACAGCATAATTTGCATCTGTATGCCAAATATGCCAGCTGAATGGCTTAAAAGGCGTTCGATGTTTGGATTGATACTGTGCTGCAACTGCTGGCCCGTTTCGATACCTTATCGCGTGACTGCAATCATGGCAGGTCTAAAATCAAAGTAGAAATCTTGTATGATGTGAGAGCATGAAGTGGTAACTGAAATGTAGGAAGTACCATGTGGAATATTGTGCCAATTTATGTTAATATTTCTACTCAAAGATTCTGCTTTCTTCGTGGATCCAAATAACTAAGTATGGGAATGAATAAATGAAGAAGTAATCAAATAGATCAATTAATAAACGGAGATGAGGCGATAGTTTCTGCAATTTCTGTTTTTCAGCAAAAGTCGTTCCTCTATCATATATGTCAATCGTTGTTTTACTGCCGTCGGCGTGGAATCCTACATCGAGATTTGAAATCTCAAAATTGTTGATTAGCTCGGAAGGCGTTGTTAAGCTGGTTGATTTCGGGCTTGCACGTGCTGTTCACATACCACTTCGCGTTTATACTGATGAAATACGCGTTTCTCGCGACATTTTCGTAGTTATGGTGTTTCTAAATATAAATTCATCGATCCGGAGCTTTCTTATTTGGCCTCTTTTCTCCTCAATTAGCTCAATCCTTCTCCTTTCCATCATGCAAGCGCAACCTTACATTTCTGTTTTGAATTAATCTGCTGAGGGGGTTCGCGAAGTGAATGCAAAGCAGAAAAATCTGTTTCGATTGAAGAATCTTCGTTACCAACATTTGGCACGTCAAGCGGGAACGGAATCTCAAAATCCCGTTGCCAGCAGTTATGAAAGTGTTCGTTCCGACAAGTACTTCGATTGTGCAGTTTTGTTCGCAATACGCAGATTCCTAAAGACTTCACATATGTTATTTAGGGGATTATGGAAACCAATTCAAACTCCAATGTCATCGTCAATTACTACCTCGTTGCGTGCTCACACGGTTTCCCACCTTCGCACTGTTTCTGGCGTTTGAAAAGTGGATAGGTTCGTGCCAGCTTATCCAAGATAGACTTCGAAATGTCGCAAGCCCTCGATGTGATTGCTCCTACAATTTCAGATTGTCACACTGTGGTATCGTGCACCGAAGATCTTGCTGGGTTGTCAGCAATACTCCATGGCTGTTGGCATTTGGAGTCTTGGCTGCAAATTTGCTGAAATGGCCACTAACCAGGCGCTCTTCACAGGCGATTCCAAAGTCGACCAATTATTCTACATCTTCCCGTTCTCCTCTCTAATTCGCAATCATTTTAACGCTCATTTGGTACGAAGCTACCTTTAATTTATTCGATTTCTGTATTATCAGGCCTATAAAAAGCACTACGCCAAACAAAGAAACGCGTAGCCCATCACATTTGTGTTGATGCCTGCACCTGACAGACACAACTGGCAATGGAATAAACTACAGCTAGCATATTATTATTGTGCCTGGAGCACAAAATCTGAGGCAAAAATGACGCGAAATGAGAGCGGCACATGGGAATGGCCCGATTACAACAGTTGTGTGTCTTCGTGTGCGTGAGCGAGGGTTAATTTCTGGCACCGCAGTTGGGGGTGATTTCCTGGCGAGTGATTAGATACATGATGTTTTGATAACTTTATTTTGACGGACTGCTTCGGGGTGTTGACAACGCGCATTGATGAAACCTTGCAAGGAGTGTCACAATTCCTGATTATAAAACGGCGTTTCGAACTTCGCGAATCAACACGTTGGCTACAACTTTGGATGGACGCATAAGCTTCGAAGGGATGAACCTTCTTCGGGTTGCTGCTAATTCTGGTCATTATTATATACGTTTCCTGTTGAGGAATAGGTTTTTCGACGTTTCTCACGCTTCAAAAAAGAAATCCTCATTAGAGATTCTTTGCAACAGAGTGCTCCTGAAATCCTCCCAACACAAATAGGGGAAATCTTGAGTTTAGATGAGGTCCTGTATTTATAGAAATACGCGCCTGACCCTACGTCTTAATTTTTGGAACGTATTCGCTAGATTAATACATACACCGCGTGGGGAAGGATGAGGTGAAGGATGAGGAGGAAACAGGAAAACTACGTGCGATTTCAACAGCCATATGAACCTGCAGAATGATTGACAAGATTTTAGCATCGCATGTGATGCATTCGTTTAAAAGAAATATCGAACCGATCTTCAGTGGCAGGAAGTGTCTTTGGCAAGCCGTAAATACTGTGAAAAAAATATTGGAGACTACATGATAATTTTGTGAATCTTCGTTTCAAAAAGAGGGCGCTTTATTTCGTATTCCATTTGGAATAACTCATTGTATATTTCGGTTGAAAAATAATTCAAGTTGCTCCTCCAAATACGCTATAAAAGAAGCGAAATAACAGTGAGTTTCAGTGTGGTGAAATCAATACACAACTCCTTTGAGTGCTTGTTCATATGAAGAAGTGCTCCCTTCCACTCCAAGAAGGTTGCATGAGGAAGGCATATACAGAGAATGCCTTTTTTATAAATAGTCAAATCAGTTGCATAGCAGAAGACAGTTTTATTATTGTCACTGTCGAGATGACACAGCATAAAAACGGCATTTATAATACCATATTTCACATAGACTTCTCATCTCTCGAACAAATCGAACGAGTCGAACAGCACTGAACCTGCTACAAATGAGTGTTCAAATTTTATAACGCATAAACAGTCACAGCTGTTTGTTTTTTATATGAGATGCGGGAGAAGCACCGCGATAATCCATTTCACTTTCGTTTTCAAAGACAACGGTGACTACTTTAATGGAATTCTTCCAGAGGATGTCGATGTATGATCCAGCAAAGCGCATGTCTCCAGATCAACTACTTTTTATCCATATTTCGATGGTCTCGACAAAACGAGTTTGCCAACCGGGCCTTACAGTGGGAAACCACAATTTAATTGTTGAAAATGCTCTTTGTGCACTTGTCGATGTTTATATGGATGCTGGGTGTACTATTTACGTTCCGCATGAATGTGACGCTTCGAACATTCTATGAGAGGGGAGGGA
>JAARMF010005854.1:0-10683 GCA_022844705.1 Toxascaris leonina
TTTCTCACATTGAAACGCATCGCACAAACCGTTGACTGTAATGAGCACACAATTTTATGCGACTCGCACATATCCACAGGTTCCAGATAGGCTCCAGAGGAAAATCAGAATGAAGTGCGAACCCCGAGTCGTGCAAGGTGGACCCACCCTTAATACCGACGGACTGTAGAGGAAAACCCTTTTAAGGGGTGCATTCTTCCCTTCCCCTCCCCACGTTCTGCGAAAGAACCATTCCACTGCTGCCTGCGATAGTTTTGTTCCTGTCTTCATTTCGGTATAGAAGCGCTTCCCTCCTCCCGGAGATAAAACCACATAACAATAAAACTCATTTAGGAAACATATCAGTTATATTCCGATGCAATTACTGCAATCAACTAAAAACACGAAATCGATCAAAGTGAATAACGAGAATACAGCTCAACATCGGCGGTTATCATGAAGGGTCAATAAAATTCTCCACCTAAGAAAACAAGCTGCATCCGATGGGTCGAAACTTCCTGCACATAGCGAAAACCCAGTGCAGGTGTGATTCGATGAGTTTGAGCTCAGCAAAGTACATATCATGTGGCCCATTTCATTCTAATGTACTCCTTGTATTTTCGAACATCACGCAATAAACGAGTGACGACGTCATTGCGATTCAAAACCAGAAAGCTCTTCTATCATTCAGGAAAAAAGAGATTTACGTACATGTATCGCAAGGAGCCGAAGTGGGGAAAAGGCTTCTACAGCTTTCAATTCTCCTGAGACTTTCATATTTCATTTATGCAGTAGTGACTGCTTTTTGCGCAAAAAAAAAAAATGGGCAACCCGAAAATCTGCCTCACAGATGATTGCTGACGTCTCCGATCAGTTCAGTTTCGTTTTCCGTTACAGAAGGGTTTATGCCTTCGAAGCGTCAGGGCTTTAACCATTTCACTTGAAAATGTGGAAATGTGGACTTTGTTACAGCAGACATTAACACAGTACTCAGTGCGACAGCTATGTTTTTGGGACACTTTTGTAGGGGGTGTACCGCAGGTATTTACACCGAGATACCTCAGAATGATCCAAGCATGACTATATTCGCCGGTGGGGGATGAGATGGAAAGGAGAGAACAACGGGCAATGAACTGCAACAGCTGTCCCATCTTGCAGAAAAAACACTAACTTCAGGCTCGCTATGCACAAAAATTGTGACATCTGCTAATCAAAATAAACAGCAATGCGCAGCTTCTCATCCGTGTATTGTTCATGCAGTTTGAAAAATGCACGAAAGATTGCTAGCAGCTGCCAGATGAAATATTCTGGAGGAGGTTCAATACACGCCTGTACAATCCACTCAACGCATCAGCATGGTTCTCATTGTGCATGAGCAATGAAACGCGATAGATCCATATTTCAAGGCTTATAGTCTCGTAACCGTAACTTCGAAGACAGATTTATTTTCCCAGAGGACCGGTTGTAAAATACGATTCAATCGGCATCAAGAGCCAAACGTACAAAATTTCGCAAACCTTATTTCCCAACAGCTTTTCTTAGNTGCAGCTTTTCTTAGAACCCACAGATCATTTCGAAACTAATATGGTGGTAATCGAATGGTGTGTGCTGTACCCATCAAACTCCCCAACCCTAATTTCACTGCATCCAGATATAAAGCTGACGAATAAACAGAACAGAATGAGAATTTGCGAAAATGGATAAGAACTTTCTGAATGATGGCTCGCGTAATCATACCTATTTTTTCCTTTGCCTCTTTTTGAGCATTTGAATGGAATTTGGGATGCGCCAAAAGGGCAATTAATGTCTTTTATGATGCACTGAACTTTTACAAATCCTGCACCCATTCAATGCAATCGCATAAACACTTCTCCTTTCAACCCACCACGTGAGGGAGCCCTTTAAGGATGGTTTTATTAGACTGCGTAGTGCCTAGTGCACAAGCTGAGGCGTTTAGCTTCGCATCATAACTCGGATGATCGAGCATATCGTACTGTATTTCGACAGTGTCGGTCGAAATTGTAAGATGCGAAAGGAAAGCAATGGCGACTGAAGCATTCGAATTCGGCAAAACACCACATTCTCCTCCACAACATCTGCGACCGATAATCCAATCGTTTGGACTATACAAAGCGAATGAACTCTTCCCTTCGAAGCGATGCGGCTGCGAATTCAGTTCTTGCTGAAATATTCCTTCGATGATCACAACATGAAAATAAATTTCAGTCATTGAATGACAAGTCTCCGGGACATAACGAGTTCTGAGAACGGCAACTCTCGAAAAAATAAACAACAATGTTGGCAAACAATGGAACGTGAAGAAAACGTGGACTGCTACGAGCCAGCAACTTTGTTCCAACAATGGAACTGCTTTGCCACAAGGGATGGGTGATGAGGGGAAGACAAGATTGTTCGACTGTAGTTTTGCATGTCATTTCTAGTGAGTTCGCCGACATGAGTCGAGCTATCGCCCCGCCACTTAGAACTTGGACTAAGACCCGCTTGCGTAAGACCCACGCTAAGGTTCACATGAAAATTTTGATTCTCATTCGCTACCGCAGCGTCGCCCGACGCAATAGCGACTCTGGAAAGGAGGTTAAAGAGAAGTGTCTATCCAGTTGAAAGGATTTTTTTCGTTCAATTCATGTGGCATCTCTGGACTTAACTTTGCCGTCTTTCCAAGATGGTAAACAACGTGGTTTGGGGAACTTCCCAGCATGATCGCTGAATAAACAATGGCTGGACGCGGAGCATCCTTCGATTTGTGCTGCAGTTCCTCGAAACCGGTCCTCGAAGGCGATCCAAAAGAGGGCGGGTGAATGATGTCATGGCTAGCAAATACGAAGACGAGAAACACTGCGCGGATGGGGCTAATCTACGGTATCTTCTCCTGCCGCACACTAGAGTTTGCGATTTTCTTCGCCACCGATATCTCAAGTGGAGCCACTAAAGAAGAGCAGAATGAACTTGGGCTGGAGCACAACATGCTCTTCCAGGTCCAAAGATACTTTCCCAACAAGTCTTCTCCTTATTGCTCCTCTTGCATGTCAAACCCCTTCCTGCTACCGATATTAGTCGTACAAGAGCAAATTTTGGGGTTGAGCCACCACAGAATGTAGGAGAAAGAGGAATATAATTTAACATTGTGCAGTTCACGACAGACTGTGTTCCAACAAGGAATATTCGAAGCTTGTAGCAATGAGATGTGATATGTGCAGACAAATATGCAAATTGAAGAATGGTTCAAACTTGCGAAGATAACTCATTGCTGGCACGATAGCCGGTGAAGATGAAGAGTGAAATTCGATTAGCGACAGACTCACAAGCAATATGGAGCCGCAATACATTGAATTGATCTTGTTGCATATATTCTCGTGGAGAGGGCATCGTTCGCTGCCTTGATTCACCCCTCCTGTCGTTACAAATGTATCCACCTTTAAAATGGCTTCTCATTAATAGATGGAAACGTTGTGTGATAATCGTTTTAATGATAAAAAACGCAATTACAATGTTGCACTTTTCTTTGGCAATAAATTCAAAGGTGATGAGTGATTAACGAGCAAGTGCACTGCTTGAACTCTTATAAAGATCTTGCAGTGCATATGAAAATGAGTGAACTTTCATCAAATAGGAGAAAAAACTGCAGAGAGGCAGTTTCAACTTTCGATAGAGAATCTGCTTTGAGAAAATTCTTCGCTGAATATCTCCATTGAGTCTTTTACTGAGGAGATCGCACAAGTGCTCCGTGCTCTGACGTTGCCACATGCTCATAACAGCTTAAGGATGAGACAAATGAGCCCTTCGTGTTCAGGAGCCTGCAGAGAAGGATCATGAAGAAAACTTTAACTCGGGCAATTTTTTCGTAGCTCAGCCTAACTAAACCATATTAAAGTTGAAGAGATTAACTGTCTATAGTTCCAAAAAACCTGAGTACAGTCTCTCTGTCAAACTGTCAAGTTTATGATACCCTGAACCGTTCTTAAAAAAGAACAAATGCCACGACCTCTAAAACAGCAAACCTCGCTTCAGTGTTCCCGGTTTCCTTCCTCCTTGTACTACTTCCTATTGCCTTCATATATTCGAAAGTGTACGATCCATTCGTTGCCGTCAAAGATACATGTTTTCAACGAGTGGAACAAATATAAACTTCTAAGGACCTACAAATGAGGCACGATCTCTTTCTTGAAGACACATTTTGAAAGAAACTCCAATAAATGAGAGTTACATAGGATGTGAGGGGATCTCCAAGAGTTTCATTGGTATCTGCACATGTCCCACCAAGAATTGCCTTCCTCGTCACTGCCGAACCCATCGACCATGCTATTATATCAACCTTACTGCACGTGTAATGGACGACCACTTGGATCATCTGCCGAATCTGAAAGAAAATATCCTTCTTCAACTTTTCTGTCAGGTCGATAAAACAACCACAGATTGTGGTGGCACCCTTAACAAGCATTTCAAAAGCCAAACTCTTTGAGCTTATTTGCTATCTGTGGACGATTTTCGCTCAAAGATGGGATGAGCTTATCAAGCAGAATCTCGGTATGACAAGGCCGGCGAAAACATTGGCGCGGGACTTTTCGTCGTCGTACAAGGAACAACGAACGAGGTCTCAGCAGCAGACTCCTATAAGCTCGTTGCAGCAGTAACATTCGTCGGGGAATGGTTATAAACCTGACGAAATTTTAACATATTCTACGAAGGCTAAAAAGACACAAATGCACTGCTGTGACGTTGCTAACTGATCTTCCCATCCTTCTATATCGTCCTTGGCCACAGTGGACCAAAAACAATAACATAATCTTAATCTCCAAAGCGCCATCACCTCAGGCGACGCATGGACAGAACGGTTGACTCGCATTACTTCCAGTTTCAAAGGAGCTATATAATTGCGCATCTGCTTTTATCCACCGGTGCCATTAAAGAATAGATATGCGAGTGAAAATTCGAAACACCGAAGCTGGCGAAAATATTCCGGACTTCAAGGGGTTATCCGGGTTAAATTCTAACTGAGCAATGGCTATACAAAGCATTCTTAAGATCTAAACTTTAGCGATACAACGTCCGCTCACGCAATTGCAACAAAGCGAGCAAGATGTAATGTGCGGAGAGCGCGATCTTTTTGGTCATATAGGAAGCAAGAACGACAGAACGCTGAGCAGAGCATGCAACGATGTGGCCAGTTTTGCATGAAGGGAATAATATCAGTGAAGATATTGATCACGTTCTTCCGATGGGGCTAAATCAAGAAGGCAAAGATGACCACGCTGAGTGCCTTTATCAAACATTTCTCCAAGACATCCGGATTGACTGCGCCTGAACGAAGAGTTTTGCTTCCTTGCCAGAATCCTTGTTTTCAGCTAACCAAGGGCAGTCAGAAGAGCAGAAATCAAGACTGAGTTCACTCTTCGCGCTTCCAACTCTCAAAAAAAAAAACAGTTCCTGCATTCCGTGACCATGAATGCTTTTACAGCAAAGGGTCAACTCCGAAATTCAACTGCCAACCAACTAAGGAATCCATCCAAAATTAACGTAAGGAGCTGCCCATTACCAGCTGCTACTTGAAACTATCAAAGGAATAAATACTTCGAAGGGAACTCAAAAAGTGGCAAACAAGCACATAAGCATATGATATTTTTGGATAAGCTTGGCTAACCTGCTTGAAGAAAGAACAAGTAATGGTAATGTCGAGTGGTAGTGTTTTGCCGCCATCTCCCCATGTCGTGGAGTAGAGCTCCGAGATATGGTAGCCTCGTCTTTTGAAGTAGTGACGATGAGGAAGAAACGCAGATGATGTTTGAGTTATCCCATGAACGAATATTATTGGCTGTAAAAGGCAACTGTTGGGTTTGATCGGATAAACGAAATTATTTAGTCATGCCCCCTCCCCCTCGCCAATAAGCTAAAAATGGAGAACTCACTTCTCTTTTACACGTTAAATTAATTCCGGTACTGTTCCTCTAAATTTCTTCCCCGCAGATCTAACGTCGTAGTATATGTTATGCAGCGATGTTGAAATTCGAACCCACCATTTTTAACCATATTCACACGAGCCCAAGTTGGCGTTATTTCTTGAAACATAAATAAGGAACGATGGAGGAATATGTCTAGAACATCATGCATTCAGTTATTTCTCGTCGTACAAATTAGTTAGGATGATGTTTATTCTGAATTCGTGAATGCATTGCCGACAGTTTGCTCTCTGAATTCGACTCTACCCTCATTCACAGCCTTCACTCTTCGAATTCTTCCTCTTTACTCTGAGAATGAAACATTATCCGTCCGTACATTGTACCTTTTTCGGCAATTCGCAGTGATCTCTCTTCGCTGAATTGTTCTTTCAGAACGTATTCCACAGCTTCGCATTCGCACGATGGACAGAATCAGTGAGATATTTGAAATGGTTTGATGAATTAATGCGTCTTGTATGCAGATTGCATGCGAATGACACTTCTGTACGCAGTGATCTCCAAGCAGTTACTACTGTACGCGTGCTTGCTTAAACGACATCAATACTTCGAACTTCACCTCTTTAGATCAAATAGCTCGTTCAATATCGAATGCCACTAGTCGGTCACCGATTAGCATTTCTTAAGTCCACTCGGTTTCCATCAAATCTGGGTTGCGAGCTAACGCCTGCGACTGGTTCCCGACTGACCGAAATTTCGACAGGTTATCGCCATCTAGTTATATGATGCCTACGACGCTTAAGTGCAATGAGACAGTAGAAGGTTAATTGCTCTGAGAAAGCCTGAATGGGTGTAAAAGACTTCGACGACCGATTGGCCACTGCTGTTGCCGTCTTGCTTGTGGGTTCTTTAACCTCAGTTGCCTCTGGCACACGTGCTCACGCTCAATGATGATTAACGGATGCCAATTGTCATGGTGTTATAGTATTAAGGTTCACCTCCACAGTGCAGAGAAAGGTGAAAATGTGAACGACCGATCGTAAACACTTACCCGTTTCCTGATGACAGTTCCACTGTGAAGTTTACCTCCAAAGCTGCCCAAACGTCCCCAGTGACTACTGGTAATGTCGGCCCTCTCCAGGCTCTTCTGAACTTCCTGTCCATAATGCTTTCTGATGAAAGCATTGAAATGCCTCGTGAACTCACATCGAGAGCCTCCCAATAGCACTAATAAAACTAGCGCGTATCGCACGAAGACTCCCATTGAAACTAACCTAAAAGCAAAACGCGCTTAACAGCCAGTCTTCGTGCTTTACCTGAGCATTGACAAGAAATGATGTAAAGACCTAGTATGATGGACGGCATCACGAAATAGTGGAAGAATCTGAATAACTCTGTTGTTCTGAAGAGAGTTTTATAGTCACTATTATGGACTCCAATTAGCAACTTTCCAAGATCTCTTACAGAGTGAGCTGAGTTGCAACTCTCCTTTCCTGCGGATGCAATCACAGTTGAAGACAGCACTTCTGAAAGTGATCNATTGAGTTGCAACTCTCCATATTTTCCTGCGGATGCAATCACAGCTGAAGACAGCACTTCTGAAAGTGATCGTCAAGTACTCTTCGAGATGTCTCCTCGCTCACGTCAAAAAATTTCTGCTTTTAAAAAGGGGCGGATTCACCTCCCTGGAACACTGCGTTGCAGCTCACCTCTTCCTTTAGGCACCACTACTTTTCACACAAATTCTTGTTCGGAGCAACCATCAGCATAAGCAAATCGAAGGGAAACTATTCGTTGCTCATAATATGAAAAAACAATCTTAGTGTTAGATTTATATTAATGCTGAATCTGCAAGCCTTGGAAGTAAAGTGCACTACACTCCTGGGTGTTATTGACGATTACCCAGAGCTCAGAGATACATCTCGACATCAATGAAGTGAAATCCCAAAAATCTTTTTCGAACGAAGGTCCGAACTCATTGTGGATGGAGTAGCAAGTTGGACATCATTATTTGCGCAGAAATGATAAATGAGACAGAAGCAATAAGAAAGCCGCACAATACGAAGCGCAGATGTGATGTGATGTGATGTGATGCACTAAATTCCAAGCACCAATCTATGCTCGCGAAAAATATCCTTTGACCTGTTTATTTCTTCTTGAACTACCCAACAGCGAAGGATATGCCTGGCTAGATGAACATGTAAAGCGCCGGACGATCTCCTCCGATCGTATGCGCCACTTAAGCCATAGCAATTATATGTGTCGATTAGATCAACTTATTCGCTCTCTCATTAAAGTAATTTATTGAGGAATGGTAAGCACGTTTGTCGTCGAGCATTCTGATTTCATGATATGTTCATCAGACACTCTTTTACATCTGAGGGATCTGGACTTTCTATGATCTGATGCAGATCTATTTGCCAAAGCGAAGGTTGGTGAAGGCAAATAATGTAGATACTCCCCATCGTCTTCTTCTTGAGAATCGTTCCTTCAACAATGGAAAGAAATTCGAGCATGTCTTTAACAATCACGCCATAGATGGTTCCATGATTTCGATATCAGCTGCGGTGGAAGTCACACAGGATAGAAGCAATGGAAGATCCCACCTACGATGGCTTCACAATTGAGACTTGAAAGGTATGAAGCATTCACGGGCAGCTCCTACCCCCCACAAAGTACCGACATGAGAAGGCAAATCAACAGTCGCGTTTGCGATCTCAGAGCGTTTCTTTCTCGCAACTTGGACGCAACACCCAAGTTACAATTCCTCTTTCCGCTGTTTTCTAAATGCTTTCATCCGCGTCGGCTAATCGCATCCTCGTTCTCATTAACATGTCGATGTTTTCATTCGTCTTCATTCCTCACTCAAGTGTAATGCATGAACGAATGATAGCTGAATTGCCACTCAGACAGTTTGCTGTTAGAGTGCTAAATATAACGCAGACTTGGAGAGAACAAGCGCGTAATTCCTTCTGCTATCCTCGTTCGGCTTTCCAAAGGACACAGATACAATTCAATTCCTCTTCTGTTCTGAACTGTCACCAGGACGGCTCCATCATCGTGTATACTAGGTGCAATAAAGCTTGTTTTCAGAAAAATACAATCCATGGACTTCGTTTGATAGTATGGCACCCTCTTCTCGAGAGAATGTCTGCTTTTCGAGATGCCGAGCCATATTAAGTAATGGTTCGAGTTCGAATGAAACGACAAATCCAAACGTTGTTCACAATATGGTGCAGTAATGAACAGGTTCATATATGTGCTGTTAAAGCGAATCAAAAAGCTAAAATCCCAGAGCAGAGGTCCGATGTTACAATTTGCAGATGCACGATTCCAAATCTCTGGAATAAACTACCCCAAGGTTCAAGGAAATTGATGCATTGTAAAAAATGTCGATTGTTTTCATAAATACTACATAGAAATTGAATGATGTCAAATCTTTTAAGGACTTTGCCTCATAAAGTTGACTTCTAGAGAACACTTCAGAGGCCTCTTGAATTTGAATATGAACGAAGGCATCGTATTTCTGGCTCAACATCTGATAATGATAAGCTCGATTCGGTTCGCATCTATGTTCAAAACCGTTGAAATTTTTTCTGTAATCCTCTCTGAGTGCATTTCCCATTTACAAGACCCTCTTTCTGTTCGAGGCAACACTTGTTGCAAATTGAAGGAAAGACAGGAAATTGGGTTGTTTTATTGCCCCTTTCGTTAACNCGTTAACGTCCGAACGCACGTTTACTCCACTGCAAAATGAAAATACAAAGTTGATCTCGTATATTCCATACTATCATAAACGGCGTTACTCAACATTATGAGACGCATCATTTGCATGCACTTTGCCCTCTATGAGCACTTTGATAGCGATCTAATTCACCGAAACGTTATGTCCATTGCTTGCAACATCGTCATGGATCTACTATTAAATAGTATTTCAGACATTCGTATAAGCCCGAAATATTATATAATCGCTGCGTATCATCGCGACCCGGTTGGTGGACACACTACTTTAAGGTGTGAATTCGACTTCGATTTTATGAGATGTTCAGCGATTATTCGATTTCAATAAGCAATAATGTCATTACAATTCCCTCCTCCTCTACGATTCATTTCACATATTATCGCAATACTCAGCAGCATCTTGCTAGTGCGGGTTTAGTGATGCACACCAATTTGAATGTTCTCTCCACAATTGCTAAGATGTATCTTTTATTCCAGTCTTTCAACCTTTATACACACAATACCCTGTTGATGGATACGTCCACCATCGTAAGCTCGTTCCACTCTGCTTACCTATGCCCAAAATAGACATCTCCCTATACCCAAAAATAACAACCAATCACCTTACTACGCATATGAAATCGGGTATAGAGGGCTCCCTCATTAGTAACAGTGCTGCTACACTTGCCACATGTGTCGGGCAACCAAATATTCACCGTAACCGATATGAAATTGGCACCGATCCCAAAGTTGACAAATTTCATTTCCACGTTAGCCTCAAGTTTGGGATGGTGTAATGTTTGGCAAGCAGGTGTAGGGTGTCCGTGTTCATGCAGATTCGTTTGTGGTTATATGTCGGAGCTGATTGATTTCTTGTTGATCGTTCTTTCACCTGTTGATCCTTCGTTTCGGTTCTTCTCAAGTAGCCTTTCGCATTCAGAAGAGTGCTTTGCCGGCCGTGATTAGTGCGGTTGCGTAGTCTTCGAGTGATAAATTCCGGAATAAAAGCAGCTACGAAGACTGCACCACACAACAATAAACGGCTTTCCGTCGGTGCTGGTTGCCTCTATTT
>JAARMF010005860.1:0-10663 GCA_022844705.1 Toxascaris leonina
TGAGTTATGAGGTGAAAAAACACCAGACATTGTGGAATATATAGAATTTTCTTGTAGGAAGTAAGCTATGATGCGTTGAAGAAGAAAGATGACGATCGCACTGAGGCAACGCGGTATGTGACGGCTAATGTGAAACTAGAAGTGCAACTACTCACTCAACGTGACGCTGAGGAGTTGCCAGTCGGAAGAAAGCGTTTAGAGCCAAATCGCGTAAACAGATTTTTGCTTGAACTTTGACACAAGAAAGTAATATTGTTTAAAATATGTCAGCCCACCAGTCGGTGATACTGGATGACTGAATGCACTAGGTGAACGTCGGCATGGTTGCAAACCTTGCTGGAGTTGCAAAGAAATGCAGATGAAAGTTCTGATGGGTCAGAAACCGGCATCCGAGTTTTAATGGAAAGGCGGTTAGGAGTGGAAAGGGCAGTTAGTGAATTCGCTCAATCTGATTTGAATGAAGTGAATGGGAGGACGTTTTGCCATATCAGCCTTAAATTCAAATTACTTTAGGAACTGCCCTATGACATGTTCGCCAATGAGATAAAACGTGTTTTTATTCCTGAAATAAGCTCAGTGTTAGACGTATAAAAATTTTGCAGCCGTTCGCTATGACATTTCTAGATATGCGTTGGGAATGAAGGGACCATGCAAATTTCAGAAGTTCTTTGCTTTAAAAAGAACTTCTTTGAAGAGAACTGAAGAGAACTTCGTAGAGAACTTTTCTTTAAAAGATTTTTTTAGCCGTGAAATGTTTTCATAAAGATGTGTCATACATTCTGTGTTTGATGGTATCCAGAAAGAAGCTG
This sequence comes from Toxascaris leonina, assembly GCA_022844705.1. Classification (NCBI taxonomy): domain Eukaryota; kingdom Metazoa; phylum Nematoda; class Chromadorea; order Rhabditida; family Ascarididae; genus Toxascaris; species Toxascaris leonina. The sequence continues at coordinate 810 of JAARMF010005860.1, forward strand.
GCGACCGAGTAAAAAAGGTGCACAGAGACAGAGAAAGTGTCTTACGAAGCTGACAGAAACCACCACTGAAGTATCGAGAGTGAATTATTTGCAGTGCCCGTACCTGCCGGCACCTTATCGAAGCGGTATGGACGACCATTGGTTCACGTCTCGCCTGAAGGCTGCAACGTCATTCTTTTGCTACTCTTACGGCAGAAAATGCCTCCTTATTACGGCTGTATGCACCGTTTTGGTGCTGATCGTTTTTCTCACTATTTACCGTTTGCCAGGGAAGTTACTTAAACGAATTTTCATGTTGGCTTGACTTCTACTTCACTCATTTCCATTTTGTGTTTTTTCTCTTCTTTTTCGATGTTTATCATTATCGACGATTTAGTCAGCTTTGATGTTGATGTTCATTCAGAATAATCATTTTTTCAATCCGGAAGTGAGAAGCGCCTTCATTTTCGATATTTCTCATCGTTTTTGCTTCGTTTATTAATGTTGCCCGACGTTCTTTTTGTTAGGGTTCCGTTGCTAACTTGCTCCTGTCATGGTGCTCTTTGTTCTCGTTATTTTCAGTAAACGAGTTTAAGCTCGACAGCTACAATTGAAAGGTAAAAAAATGACGTTGAATAAGGACCAGTGTGAACATAAGGCACCTTCACGAAGTGCGATGGATTTTGCTGAATTGGACCAGATGAAATGACAGAAAGACGGCCAGCAAACGGAAGATCTGTCGATGCAAAACGACAACGCAGCAGGATATGAGACTAGATAATGAGCTGTTGCGAGACTGTCAAAAGAGCAGCGCCTTTTGTGAGCACATGTTTTTGCATCTTGTGGTGGATGAAGCTTTTGCAGGATATTGCTATCCAAGTCGCGATAAAGGTTTTTTTGTTTTTGTCGAAGTCAAGTCTCGATAAAAGAATTTCTGTTCAAGCGACATTCTGTTGGTTCGAACTCAGAAAAAAAATCGTTTTTTGCAAGCTCACATCGAGTCAAGGGCCATGTTTCATTCGATACTTCATTATTGTTGTTTGTTTGCGCTAGTGTTAGGCTGATGGCAACATCGGACATGACAACTGTCAATGTCAGGACCAAGACTGGACATGTAGCCTCAAAGACTCCTCAGGGTCAAAGACCTGAGGGCGTCATCGAAATCAATGTCTACAAGACTGAGGTTGTGGGCTGTACTGGGTCGGCGACCGAGGCTAAATAACTGCTGCGGTGAGAGTGCTTTCGAGGCCTTCAATACACCTGTCGTAGGGCATTCTCGCAAGCAGAGTTAGTTGTAGAGTCCGGGGACCAGTGAGGGTGGAACTATGGTCGGTAGCATGGTTAGACCACAGTGTGATCAGTCAGTGAACTGAATGCAGACACTATGTATTTGTTTAGGCCTATTTCGGATTTGTATTGCCTCGCAGTGGCGCCTGTTCGGTGCAGTGCATTTTACAGACAGCTTTGGATGAGGAGAGATAACCTTATGAACGAAGTCGTAAACTACTTCAACCAAGGCGCGAGTTACACGAGATTCATCTTTAGTCGCCTATTCCACCTTCGGAGAAAAATACGTGTGAGCTGGCAGCGAGAGATACATTCGTGTATCACGCGTTCACTCAAATTTAAGAACGGTTCGCAACAGCATGTGTTCATTGCAATGCTCGTTCGTTTTCCGGGAGTTTGGTCTTGGAATGGCTTTCGGCAGTAGTTTTACGTGTTCTGTGATCACTCATTATCTTGGCTGTCACACAGCAGCTAGCAAGCACGCTTGCCCAAGAGTTGCGATATGTCAAGACCATGCAACAGATTTTCCCCCAGATTTTCGTTACTGAAACTCAGCAGCAATAAAAGAGCTCGTAAGACGAAACTTAACAATGTGAGAGGAGAAAGAGATTTAAGACCGTGCCAAATGATTTGTCAGTGGTTCAAGCACGAGAACTGAAATGTGGCAACCTTTTGCAAGCCTTGAAAACGAAAAATCCCCAAAATGTTCGCTGGAAAAGCTCATGGACATTCCTGCTAACCTTTCTTCCCCCTTCTCCTCTCTATTCCTCTCTGACCTAGGTGTATTCCAGGCATGTCTGATTCCCCTCACAATCATTTTGGACCACAGTGAAAGGTGACCAACAATAAAATAGCTCATTTAATTGGCGTCAGAATACACATTTTGCAGATAGGGGCTGAAGTGAGATTGCAAGCGATACAACCAAAACGGCGCGTACTGTAGATTGTACGAATTGGAAGTTGTTTGAGGAATAACATAACCTTAAATCAATGTTCCCCAAAAATATTATTCACCGCTAGACTCTCCGTATTTTTGATGAAAGGCCACGAAGCCTATATTGAGGAATTTGGTAATGATAAAAATTTTTCTTATTCTCAAGAACTATGCTAAACTCGGCTATTATCTTAAAGCGACACCTTTCAGATGAGGCGTTGAAAGAATTTCAGAACGGAGCAAACAAGATAATTCGTGGAAAGTTTTGGAAGATTTGCAGGAATAGCTGCGTTAAATGAAATAGCGCCGGAAGTGAAGGACGGAAATGAATGCGAAATGCCGCAAGCGAGTGCAAGGAAGCCGATCGTGGACAACGAACGCGCATCGGAATTGCGATCAGCTGAATGCAATTGCGATAGCCAAATGACACAAGAAAAGAAGCAGCATGTGGCTGACTGGCTGCCCGACTTGCTCAAATCACTCTTCGAAGAAATTCTTCGCTATCTAGCACTAGAAGTTCTCATCTAGCAGGTGTAGCCTACGGCCTTGTGCGGATGGATGTGCACTTGGCCGCCAACGGCATGTCATTTGTGGACGTGAGATGCTTCTCCCATTGACAAGCTCACTCAAATTACACAAATTGACTACCTTTTAACTCAAATACTCAAATATTCAAATACCTTTTAACTCACCAATTGACTTTTAACGAGTGAAACCGCCGATTTTCTTTTTCAATTCAAAATTCGGAACGCTTTCTCTCGATCTACGAACAATTCCCATGGGGTCAACAAGAGATGGCAAACAAAAGATCGTCCTCCGTTGCTTTCCTTAAAGCCCCGCTGCAAAAGTTTTCTCACGTCTGCACTTATGACACATTACTCGATTCCTTCATAACACACACATTAGGGGGCGTATTGCAGCTTACAACGCATCGCCTCCGAACTTAAGTCGCTGCAAAAGACTATCCGTAAATAGGTTTCCGGCTTACAGGAAAATTACATGCAAAAACATCGCTTTGTTGCAATTTAGCATAGCAAAGAAACGTGCTTTCGAGTGCCGCTTAAGAAATTACAAAGTTCTTTTCGCAAGCGTTCACCTCCCAAATGGGCGAGCTCCGGCTCGAGGTTTTCTTCATTCTGCCTAGNCGGCTCGAGGTTTTCTTCATTCTGCCGTAAAATATAACACCTGTACAAATAGAAGTAGAAAAGCGAATTTTAAAAATACGGTAAGGGCTCGAGGGTAACGCATACCTAGTGGAGTTAAAAACTCCTTCAGAAGCTGTTAAAATCATTAGTGATTGGGGAGCGTGTAAAAACGAAAAGATGCGGGGAGGGGTGTGAAGAACAAAGCAGCTAACTCAGCGCAAAGACGTGGTGAAGCGTCGTTGAGTAGCTGGAATGCGCGTAAGGACGACGTGACCTTCGTGCGGGCGTGATTGCGTTCCGGAGGTGGAGCATGCGGACTGCCTCCACCAACTCCTCAGAAGACGTCACAACAATGCGGTCTTCTTTTGTTTGTTCACATTCCCGGCTCGAACACAGTTTCCCGTCATGCCTGTGACAATGCTTACGCGACGCTCACTTGCCACCATTACCACTCTTACGCCAACAGATGTGTTGTTTTTTACTAATATATTCTTTTACTTTTCACTAATTTTACCAATTTAGCTAAACACATACTGTACCAAGGACAGCGCAGTTTCTCGCAGAAATGACGAAACACCATAGGTGTTCGGCGGCCAACTTTAGTAAATCAAGGCTTTACCTCTCAACTTCTAAAAGACCAATTCGACAGCACATATGAACCTCTTTCGATCCAACGAATGTTCTATATGCAATGGCATATAATAGGGTGTGTTTATTTGTAGAGGTGGCATCATTATTGCCAGATTTCATAATTGTTTTGGAAGATACGCAATATACGAGAAGAGGCGATAGTTGCAGTAATTGCACTTTTCGCATCAAGATCGCCGAAAAAACGTTCGCGATTTCAGTTCTTTGCCAATTTGGAAATGTATAATAATTAGCGAATGTAATGAAGTGTGCAGTTAGCCTGAGAGAATAACACAAGCGAATCAATATGCGTTAATTACGTTCATCAGTATGCGCATTTACGCACATGTACGTACGACTTGAGCAAATAAGTTCAATGATGGCGCTGTAGTAGTCTGCGAAATTTTTCGGGCAACATAAGAGAAATGAATTCAGGAACATACAGTTGCCGACAAATATCTTGCCTTCTCTTACCGATTGGTTAACACATTAGACTGTTGGCGAATGAGTGCGGATTCAAGCCATCATATGCTCGCTCCTTTTCAGAAGATGTCAAAGCTTAACAGCAGCAATTCACGACCACGGTAATATTTGATTGGAAAAAGATCCCCTCAGTGAATGAAAAAAATAATTTCTTCAATTCCACTGGTGCGAATCGAACCGTTTAATGACCTTTCATTGGCATTAAAGTACACAAAAAGCTGAATAGAAGAGAGTACTCGATGGTACAATAACTCAGCATAACGATAAATCACTGTGCTAGCAATAGGCGATTCGACATTTAGAAGGACTTCGTTGATTTCGAGATCAAGAAATTTCACGGAAGCTTTATTCCTCTAGTTTCCGCAGCGTATAAGTTTTCTGCTTCATTTCGTAAGAGGCGCTTTTCTAAAAATAGTGTTATCTAATTTGAGAGGTTGCTATAATCGAAAAATTTGGACCGAATTAATTCCTAAAACTTCTATGAGGGAAGTCGGGGGGAGGAGGATAATGAGAAGGGGCTAATCGGCTGGTGTGTTAAATAATAAATCAATCAGCCGCATATAGAGTTCTAATTCTTTAAGAAGTAACTCTTTCAGAGATAACGATGTTGTCGCACTTCGCTGAAGGTAGGGTACGTGGTGTTAATAACTGTTGTTCAAATCACGTCGTCATTGGTCCAGGTTCGTTTGCGGTGTTTTTTTGTACGTTGATTTCACATAAAAGCCATTCAAGAAAGGCTACTGAAAGCAAGTGTTGTTGAATGCAGCTGTGCGTTTAATACGTTGTTTTATTCCAGAGAATATCTGCAGATGCATACGAAGGCTCACTGAAGTTCAGCTGTATCAATACGTGAGTGATTGATGGTGATCAGTTTTCGTTTGTAATCTGTGATAAATCAATTGCTGTCGCATTTCCATTCCATTTATTTGAATCCCATATTATTCGCATATCTGTAATCATCGCGCCCATTTTCTTCTTCGGCATCGAAAAGTGGCAAAGAGTATGGGCAGGAAAAAAAAGCGAGCTCGTCTAATCCGACGGTAATTTTTAGTTGCACCAAGCAGAATCCTGTCAACGCTTTTGTTTTTGCAATGAGCCAAGAAGAAGGAAGCTGCTGATTTGGTGACTCCCTCGATACAAAAAATTGCCGTTCCTCTAGCGCCAAATGCCGGAAGTGGAGCGGGTGCTACTTCATCGTCAGGCATCGTTCCCGATAAGCCTACTGTTGCTGCGCAAAAGGCATCCGACGGGCCGCGGAGTTCTCCAAAATCGAGTGCAGCGCAGAAGAGTGAGAAGGTAGTGCTCTTTTTATGAGGGCTGATCAACAAAGGTATTTTTGTTCGAGAAAGAGCAATATTCTAAGATTTCTTATTAGGTAGACTCTCTAGTACCGTAATGTTAGCACTGATTCTCCATTTGTGATGACGGCGACAGCTGCAAAGACATTGTTGCGACCATTTTTATCGACCTAATTCGATGTCTCTGACCAATATTTTTGCGAATCTGAACGAATCCTATTCGTAAGAGCCAGTCGCATGTCTATCGTGATTACCTTCACTGGATTTTCAAACTTACTGCACAATGCAAACTCATAAATTCGACCCAGAAAAACGGCTAGTTCGTTTAATTTGATTACATCTTCACATGCTGTAGTAGCATTTAAAAGGAATTTACAGTATAGCTGCCCAGATCAGCTACACGTCTTCGGACATCCCCGTCACATATCGTGCATCCTGGCTCTCAAAATTCAAACTTTACCTTTATTAAGGCGTAATCAATGTAATTACAGCTGTCGACTTTTTTCTTGCACTGACATATGTATGCTGAATCACATAGAGTGTGCATGATGCGTAAGCGGCTTGTTCGATAGGATTAGTTTTCATTCTCGTTGGCAGAAAACAATTCTGCTCAATATTTATCGGAAATTAGAAGTAAAGGGGAGAGAAGCGATCACTGGACATATGCATATGTGTCGCTTGCATTGCTTTAATTAAAGTTTCCCTTTCCAAAAGTAAGTGTAATGAACATATGTGTCGTTCCTTTGTTGCAGAAAGAGGCAGATGATACAAAGAGCGCAGCAAATGAGGACGCCACAGCTGATAAGGTCAGGCAGTCGCTAATGACTCAACATCGCTACTTTCTTCCATGATTTGTCTTCTTTTTTTTTCATGGAGAACAGCTGTGAGCAATTATCCAGAAAATAAGCGCAGAGAGAAACGCAGTGTTCCATTTTGATAATGCTATTTATTATCCATAATCCTGTATATATACTGACAGCTGTCAAAAAATCCCTTACTAGAGGTCTTATGCCTAGTGCGGCATTCAGAATTCATAGGTTCTGAAATCTGTACTGATTAAAGCCTACATGCAAGACTGACAGAAATGATGGTGAACAAATTTGGTTTGGGGGTAAATTCAGCAGCTGAAGTGGGTTCATTTTGGAAAACTAAGAGAGGACATATTACATGTGAGCTAATCTTCCAACGGAGGATATAATTCATTACTTTCCAAATGTGAATGGAGATATTTGCAGAAGAAAAATGGTGCCGAGAAGAAAGAAGAAGAGGAGGAAGGATATAGAGCATGTCCAGAGCTAAGGCCCGAACAACTCCTTAAGAATGCTGAGGCTACACCCAATAAATAAATGCGGTTACTTCCGTTTCCTCTTTTCTTGTCTACTTGTCCCTTTTTTATAGTAGTAGACTCTCTCAATAATTTCTTTTCGAGTGAAAACAACGTTTCGTGACGTCTTCTGTTACTACTGATCTAATAAGTGACATGAACTTCACACAATGAAAGTGCTTCAACTACTCCAAGGAGTGAATGAAACCGCTGACGCTAACTGGTGCTTTATTACGTGGTCATTTTCTTTCTTACATTAATCGGTGCACCTTATAATTACCTGAAGGACACAGCATTAATTGCATTTGAATGTGCAGAGGAATTTCGCGTCCACATGTCGATTCGGAAATGTTCGTAGGCAGAGGGATAGACGAACAACGGCGGTTGCGTATGTGAACATTGGTCTGGGAGTGCGCAAATGGTTTGATATTGAGGCTGTATAATTCACTTGCAGATGGATATGACAACAAGGTTTTACGTGCAGCTAATCGCATCAAATTCCATTTGTCTCATATGCGAGCCTCATACCACAGACCTCAGAAGTCGATAATCAGTATGCTGTATTTGCCTCGGTAGACAACTCCGTGAGCCATTTCGAACGATGTCGTGCAGCTAAAGCCTAAGGATGACATTCCACCCACTGTCTAGGCGAACTATGACGTGTGTCTTCCATCTTTACCAAGCGCAAGGGATCCGATAGAGTGCGCTTTTGTGACGTTTATTCCCCAGCCTAACATTACTGCCGAGAAGTGGGCAACACCATGTAGTTAGACTGCTGAAGCTCCGCGCCTCACAAGGCACTCACCTAGTAGGGGAGGGGTAGGAGGGGAGGGAGAGGGGGGGGGAGGTCCATATCATTGCCAATGTTTAAAGAAATAAACGAGTTTCCGCACATAAGTAGCCTTAGTTGTTGCTTTGCGGACGAATGGAACATAGGCGATTTCATTGATCGGTGACAGAAATGCGCACACCTCTTAAGCTACAGTCAGTGGAGCGAGATTGTTCGACATATTGAATTGGCTGGCTACTACCGTCTTGAGCGATATATTTCGATTGCCAAGTGTTGCTTTGACCCTAAAGCGAATCCAGGCAGTCATTCTTTGCAGGCGCCCATCATAAGACGAGCAGCACATCAACATCTCTGAATCCAATTTTCGCATAACTTAAGCGTACGTTAGTATAAACTGTAAACTGCGTTTGGTATGTTCCAACACGCAACGGCTCTTTAAAGAGAGTCGAGGTATAACAAGGAAAACTTCTAAGGCATATACAAGCATTAAGCACATGCCAAATAGCACACCACACTGGAGCCAGTCAAGCCTCACAATAGAAGATTTGAACCTGGGCGATCAACAATGCCAGAGAGAAATCCACTGAGGTTTGCTTTCGATAAGGTGAAAGGGCTTCAGTGGCGAAGAACACTGCAGTGCAATTTTTGCATAAACCGTGATGAGTTAGGTAGCAATGGCCTGCTGAGGCTTAGCTTGAAACTTTTCTGCAGGTGAGCAACGTCCAACGACCCTGCGGTAAGCAATTACTCGTTCCATTCAAGTGGATTGGTTGCTCAAGCTCTGCAGGCAATTTTTCTTTGAGACGTTCGGGCACAAAATGGCAGAAGTGAATGCTCATGAAATCTGTGACTAATGATGCCATCGTGCCGAAACCTATTTTGCTTTCCCTAATATCTGGTCTCGCACAGCAAATATAGCATAAGTACAGTACAGCCTAATTTCGGAAGGCTGTAGAAGGACAGTACTATACCAGCAAGTCCTTTCCAGTGCACCTATATTTATTATAAAATATGCTCCATCCGAAAACATCCGGAGATTGAACGTTGATTCCCGAAGTGATACTATTGTTTATTGTAGAAAACAAACGTTTTTCGAGAAATTGAGGCGAAATCTTCCAACTTTTTCTTTATATGAACCGTGCTATGTGGCCTCAATCGAACATCAAGAATCGGACCATTTTTTCTATGTTTTCCTCTATTTAGAAAACAGCAATACAATTGCCAAGTACGAAGCAGTTGTCTGCTCGTTGCGTCAACTACAAATGCTTAGAAGATTTAAGTCGTTCAAAAACTCACTGAAACGTGTTTATGCTAGCTGAAGCTCTCTGATCGCAGAATGCTGTTTTGAAAAGCAGAGTTATAACTTCCAAATGCCTTATTGCTAATTTCTGTTTTCGGCAGCAGCCAACTGTGCCACAGTTGCTTCTTTCAAAATCGTCAGTGTCGCAGTTATTGGGATATTGTTTTTTATTGCTTAATCAGGGAGATATGCATTCTTTTACCTGTCGAAGACAGAGACCGGAGAATGCCTCAAAATGCGAGATAGCCAGGTGGATCATCAAACGAAATGCAATTAATTAATTTCGCAACGCAAAGATTGTCATTGTCACTCCGCTTAAAAGTCAGCTATGATTGGTTATTTAGAAGGTATCAAGCGTAAGCGTGGAACGAAAATACGACAGTGGAACTCTCTATGGATCGACATTGAGATTTCATCAGCACTGTGAGAGTACTGCGGCTCAAGGTTGCTTTGTCGTCGTACTACGTTATCGCTTTTGTTCAAGCAACCACTTCTCCGAGTGATGTCCGAAGGATGTCCGAATTCTTGACCAAAGAAAAACAAATGATGACCGCCGGTGGGATCAGTTGTCAGTCGTTAGAGCAGGGTGACAACAAAAATAACAGGCACGCTTTTGTAAGCCTTCTTCGACGCGTGTGAAGCTCATTCTAATGCACCCATCCCCATGTCACTTGATCACTTGATTGA
>JAARMF010005867.1:0-10643 GCA_022844705.1 Toxascaris leonina
ATAAGATGGATGTCATTCGTCGCGACATCTGAATGGAATTAACAAAAAACGTCAACGAAGGCAAAAGAATTTTAATCGAGGGATGAGATGAAACTGCTGCAATGTTTTCCTGGAAATATTTGGAAAAAATCATTAAAAACTTCAATATTTCTCTTTCAACAGAAAAAGCGAAAAACCTAATCTTTCAAAATCGAATGGCACGATGACACCTAACGTCAAGCACAACATTATTGAATGTCTTGAAACGTGGAAGAGAAAAGCAAAGCGGAATCAAGAGAAGAACCTGCCGGTAGAGAATAAGGAAAAAGCCGCAGTTTTAGGGGCCGTGAATCAGCAGCTGAATATTAGAAGCTTATAAAGTTGCCACGCGCAACACTCATCTACCATCTGCCAATCATCTCATGCACACTCCACAAAACGAGAAAGACGAAACAGAAGGTATTCTTATATGTCAGGAGTAATGAATGGTCACTCACTTAACTGACCAGTGGTCAGCAAAAGAACTTCAGGCTTGTCATCAATACAACTGGCACATCTATCGAATCATAGTCGAATGATTGAAGTGAAGTGAATCCACAAGAGTACAGAGACGATTTCCAATGAATATTGTTTCATTTCAAAATTAGACTACAACCACTGCGATTTGCATGGAAGATAGCTTAGTATCATAGTCGCTGTTAGTTTTTATTGAAATGAACACTCACTTCTATGCCGTCACTCCGTAACTTACCTGAAAAACTGAAACATGAATAGATGCATAGCTGCACTGCAGCGCAAGCAAAAGAACTTNNNNTCCCCCTCCATTTTTCATTCTGCTACATCCAGCTGATGTTGTGCATGGAGCATAATCCTAATTTCCGTTTGAACCGTTCACTAAAGCAAAGCTAGAAAAACATCTATGGCACAAATGGCAGTGATTCGATCAACGACGTGCTTACTTAAAACGTCGAAGCCATAAAGATATTGATGACGTTAAGCGAAAGGGCGTTCAGGCAATTACGCCCTACAGCTCCCTTGAATAAGCCGAATGATGCCTACTAAAACAATTTTGACGTTGCATAAACAGGGCAACGACAACCACTTCAAGTGAGGATTGCGATTATATTTCAAACCTCTTTCTGTGCAAAACAAGTAGAGGCCTTATGAGCTTTTGCTCACTATTCACCTATCTTGCCTATTTCCGTACCTACCATATACATATATATGCACATATGCAGAACAATGCCCTGATATTTCAGCTGATCCGACCAGTCATATAAACGTTCCACAATCAATCGATTTTCTTTGATGTGGTCGGCGTGAAATAAAGGATCGAACTTGAGAAAGAATAATCGAAGTGAGGAATCGAACTTGAATTAATCATATGCGGAATTTCTTGACACCGTTAAATCTTTTTGGTTCTTTGTGAAAGTGAACGATGTACGATATGGCATAAGCTCTTGTAGAAATTATATCCATCATTTTCGCACCTCTAGTTTCAATGGTGCCTAAGGTGAAGCTACGATACAGACAGACACATACATATGGGTAGAGATGACGTCACTGCAGTGTTCTTTGCAATATGTGTAAACGTGACTATTCGAATATCTATGAAAAAAAAACTCGAAACCCATTCAGAGAAATATCAAACCGCATCCCGCAAGACGCGAACGTGCAGTGCACATCTACCTATACTCTCGACACCGCAGACATCGACACCACATCCCACATCCAGCACAACAATAACGAATGGACAGCACATTGCGCAGGAGGCATGCAACATTTTTCCGGGAAATATGAGCGCGACCATTACTCATATTATTCGCTAGTGCTACCCGCAACGAGTGCTTCAGCCGTCTCTTGGAACTGACATCTAGGAGGCGATTGATCATTCGATGCGGAACAAATAAGGAAAGATGCGACCATATAGGTATCTGGAGGTTTAGTGAGCGAAGATATGACCCATCAGACATCTGAAGATCTCAGTAGGAAAGATATGACCAGGCGAAGCTAGTCTTGCTCGGATGAGACTCGAAACGAAGCGAAACTTTTGATCGATACATGCGACTATAGAAATTGAAGCAAACCGTATGAAAGACATAGCGGATATATCGGGCAGCTATCACTGAGAGAATCTCGTCGATCACGTGTAAATCAGGGGCATCGAACTTCATTTTCGTTTATAAGCTTCTTCATCGGCCATTCGTCTGACAGCAAATCACATCTCAGACAGGGAATGCAAGGGATGCGATAGCGGAATAAATACCGAATTCATATGCCTCGTAGTGATAATAATGTGAAGTCGAATATCACTAATCGCTGAACGATTCGTTAAGACTAATTGAGGGGAAGCAAGCTGAAGATGTACAATATGCTGCAACCCGAGCAAATCCGTTCACTAGAAGTGGAAACATGAAGCTGAGTGCGATGCATTCAATTTTCATGACAGCATCTCGGTACGTATCGCTAGGTGGCGGAACTCTTTCAATTCCATCTGGCTGCTATACAGAATATACCGAAATTGACCCGTCAACTTATGTCGTAGCAGTGTTTGGTGCGCTCCTTTGCGCATGTATTGCATCCACNTTGGTGCGCTCCTTTGCGTATGTATTGCATCCACCTGGATCAGTGGGTCAAACCTATTCTCGCACAGTCATCTCAGCTTATGCAGCATGCGACGTCACACGAGGTGGATCAGTGAAACGATGAATGACGACGCAGTTGTGGCGATGATACATGTCATGGAAGTGATACTGCATCATCAGCCGGCATTAGCGATTTCAAAATAGGAACGCCAATGGCGGAGAATGCGATATTCCTGAGTCCTCTAGCAGATATCCTACATGCGCACCAAACGAAAGTGCAATGCATCGCACTCGGTTTCACCCATTTAATAACGTCTGCTAGAGTCAAGGCTGCCGCTTGGTCGGTGATTGCACTTAAAGTGCCCACTGCGAACGCAAACAAGCCGACAGATAATTGATAGTTCACGAACGGCCGCATTGCAAGATCGACAAGATGAGGACAGTATGAATGAGATCTCACCAATACGCTTATTTCGGGCCCAGGAGCTTGCCATTAAGTTGTCCGGAGGCGTGTTCGTCAGAAACAAGATCGCCGATGGAGTGACGCTCCTGCTAGTCATCAATAAGATAAGTGAGATTGGAGGGGAGTGGAGGGAATGGAAGGTATGCGAGAGGAAGTGTCCTCTTCTCTTTGTGAAAATCTTTCTAGCTCCTATTTGGCGAGATATTAGCAGAAAGCCTGAGTTTCGCTTATCGACCGCATCGCTCTGCTTTCCTTTTCTGAGTGGATAAATTCCTACCGCTCTTCCTCGTCTCCAAGAAGGGTTCCGAAGTGTCGGAAGTGTCTCAGATGAGGACGTTCCTGATATACAATCCGATTATGGACTTCCTGTGCCCGCGCGGTTTCTAAGTATTTACTAAGTAGGTCGTTTTTGGCTTTTCCTTTAATCTTTGATAGTGATATTTCGGAACTGCTCTTCTGAAATGAATCATATTCAACGCAAATGAGATTCTGAATTCAGTATTAGCTAATATGCCCATAAAATGTAGGTCACTGCATTGCACACTCACAAAAAGATACTTTTAGGTTGCGCGACACTTAACCCGTANCGACACTTAGCCCGTAGGATATAGGCACGTAATGCGATAGCGTAAAAGTGCCAAAATGCTGAAGCCGAAAGGATGACGCTAGAAGGTTGTCCACGCCCAACAGTGGAAAAAATTGACAGTTGCTTACAGCAGGCGCCGCTGTCGATGGCGCAACTGTCGTAGCACCACAACCTTTTATGGTGATTCACAAAGGAGATAACGAGACGTTTACTCTTTACCGATATGAGCTTATTGCAAAGTGTAATCATAACAATGAATGAGGTGTCAATTATCCTCATCATCATCTGAATGATGATCCCTCTTGTGTGCTTTCTCCCTCCTTGGCGCTCCTGCAATTCGAGCATTGATAGGATGAAACACCTTTTATGAAGCAAAATTTCATTCGGAGTATTGAAAACGCATGGGAAATCCACGAAGCAATACATTCGTACGTCATATTCAGTTGAACGGAACGTGAAAACATCAACCCTCAGAGAGATAACTATTCCGAATGCGGCATCGTCAGTTGGTATCTTGAAAGAATCCCCTCGTTAATAACAGTTTTACAAAGGTAAGCGGTTGCCTGCATGCAAATCAGGGAAGAAAGGCTACAAGAAGAAGAAGTGCCGCGACAATAATAGAGGATAGCGTCTTTCCGAACGAAGCACCGATTGATTGACGTCGAACAATACCACCAACAGCTACGAATGCATGAGACACTGTCGGTGATGGGTATCATATAGCTGGACTATACACTCTTAGGCTTCCTGCATACCTTCTTATTTATGAAGGTCTCTGTCCTCTTGGAGTAGAGTTGCCTTCCAAACATTGGTGCGTGGGAGAGGAGGAGAGGTGAAAGGGAAAGCCTGTGAGGATTCAGACGACTTTAATACTTAAGTCCTTTTGACGATTGATACGTTTCCGGGAATTTATAGAAACTCCTCTCTAAAATTCTCTAAAATCTCTCCATAACAGCTCTCTACAACACTTCGATGCGTATTCTACCTCATAGCTGAAATGATGTATCAGTCAATGTCTTTGGACGCTTAGTGCATTTATGGCCTTATGTGAACACGTAGATTACTTCTTTCATGCATATTGCAGTTTCCGTTTAAAAAGCACTGGCTGCATGCTAAGCATAAGCGAGTTCTCATTAGTAGCGTATATGAGAACGATTGCGAACGTATGGTAGCCTATTATTTTGGTAACCCATGAGAACCATGCTTGAGCGAACGTATGGTAGCCTATTATTTTTCTAGTTTGATAGCCACTGGTGTTTTCAGTGGCCTGAAATTACACCCTTTTTTCGTCCCCCCCCCCCTTTCCCGCTTACAGTGGTTTTCGGCAAGAATATTTTGCATAAAGAAGTGTACATGCACAACTACGTGTTGTAAACAAGTAACCTTCAATTTTTTGCACTGCTCCCCAATCACTGACTGCGTCCTCCACAGTTTCGTTGTCTTTCGCAGCTCGCATTTTACCTCAATAAGAGCAAATTTAAAAATTTTTTAAAGAAAGCACAGAAGATTTTGGACATAGAGCGCTTTTAAGTTAGTCAGCAAGCTATTTGAACGGGTTCTCCTCTTCTAGATAGTGCGAGGAGAAAGTAAAGGCTCTTTGGGAAACTATTGAAATTGACGGCCCTCTCTCTCGGCTCATTATCCTTTCTTGGCATACGACTACAAAGGACAAAACATCGACCAAAAAACCTTGACAGCACAACTTTTCTGCGAACTGCCAAAACTTATAAGTCCTCTCCCCCTCAGTTACATATCCTTCAAATTGACAGGCGCAAGAAGCTTGGGATATACCTTCAAAGTTGTGAGGTAAATTCCTAGCAATAGCTTAACGCTCCTGCTGAGAACATTGCAATGTCTAGTTGGCAAGGCAATTCTGTAATTTTAATGTCTTCATGTCTTTCGTGTTCATAACGTGTTCATGGTCAAGTTTGCCACAGCAGTATCGAGAAATTGAAGAGCTCACTAATATTAGAGTCACAACTCTTCGTTCTCAATAGCTGAAATTTCTGTGCGCTAGGTCGGAAACATGAATGTTGCAGGTTCTGATCTTGCCCACCGTCAAATCGGCTTCTCCATAATAAGCTCAAGAAAGATTTTCTCACTGCCTACCTTGAAGAATATTTTTGTAAGCTTCTTGCTCTTCAGGCGTTTCAGGTAGAAACTTTCGCGGTTCGTCGATAACTTCTATGCTTTCCGGCTGTAAACTGATCATATCAATACACAACCGTAACTGACACACGGAATTCATTATGTTGTGATATCTACTTATCTCTCAGATTGACGCTTAACTGGAGCACATTGATTAACTACGATAAGATCTCAAGAATACATCTGCGATACTTCTCCGATTCCAGCTTCTGTGGAATCTCTCATATAACTACTTTGAGACAATGTGCATCTGCAAAAATATGTGACGTTTGCAAAAGTCTGACTGATTGGAAATCGTTCTTAACCATCTAAGGTCTAAACAAAAGAGATTTCACAACTTGAATTAGATCGTTGAGGCATGCACGCTTGAGATTCTGAAAACCTCACTTGCACTATTTCCACCTAGTCGCTATTATAACACGAAGTAATTATGCTCAGTCATTTGCCATAACCATCAAATCTGAAGACATTTGCGCCGCACAATACCTCGGACGATAAGGTCACAAACTGGCTTCATACTCGTTTAAAAAGGCTAGAAATCAGTGACACTGTTGCATTCTTCGAAGTTTGTTGCAGGCAGTGTTATACGACGTCGTTATTCATTTTCGCCGATTCCGAAACATGAAAGGTGCTAAGTAACTGAAGGCGCAATTCTCCTTCGACATAAGGCTGGTCCGAAATTTAAGCACATGCATCTTATTATACTCTCAAGTTTTCGCCCCTTTCGATCTGCTCTCGTTCTTTTGAAATCTCTTAAGCTGTGCGCTTTTAAATTGGTGAGAACGGCTGCAACTCAGAACTCACCATTCCTGCTAGTGCCTTCTCTTTCTGGTTGTCCGCACGATCTGCGCAGTCAGTCTTCGCTTCACTATCAACTTTACTGTCACCGTCTTTATTTCCATTCTCGGCTTCCTCCACATCCTTTTTCTTGCTCTGTTTGGTATCCTTTTTTGGGTTCTCCTTTTCCACTTTGCTATCCTTCTTTTGTGTTTCGTTTTTCTTATTCATGTCGCTAGAAGGCTAAAAAAGAGGAAACTTTGTTGTGCAGACGAAACCAATATTCTGAGAAAGAAATCATCTTGGATATGCCTATGAATCCATCCTCTCACGATGTGACATTAATTGTGTGCACCAACGACGCAGAAATTGATGTTGGAGACATGAAGCCGTTAGCACATATATGAAGGGAATGCTCCAGGAATGTTACTTTCAATTCAGTATATTAAAGGTATCTTATAGTTGATATGGAAGTTCAAGCGGTAATCTCCTTCCGAGTGGCGTTATGCTTATTATTGTTCATTCAACCAATCGGTCCTCAACAAATCAACACATAAGAACCTTCGAAACTCCTCTTTCTAAAACTAAACTCCTTTTCAGTTTAAGATACCTTACGGTAGCCTATTGACTGTCTGGTGACAGTGGGAAGGAACAGATAACGATAAAAATGGTGACGTCGTGAGCTCGATATCTGCATTTTGGTTAACATATCTAAGCCATTGACGCTTGAAAACCGATATTGTTGAGTGATTATCTTGCTATATGACTCTCATCTCAACAATGTCAGAGTTGCACAATTTGAAAATACACGAACAAATCGGGATCACCTCGATCTTTTTATCGGTCTTCTGTTCTTTTTTCTTTCTGCAGCAATTTGCCAAATGAATGCAGAAGAATGCAACATAAATCACATGAGCGAACAGAAAATTCCATAGAAAGTACGTTACTGTCATCGCGAACATCTAAATGCATGATGCATGTTCAGCAAGGAAATATCAAATGTAATTAACGATTCAGTGTACTCGTTAAATTCGACCGGTAGAACTGATTTGATCAGTCGAGTTGGATCCGCCGATCTGCCGGCCCATCGGATCGGTGATGTCCAAGATCATGTAGATAACCAGCGAGTTCGCCCCCCTCCTCCCCAATTTTTTAGCTGCCGGAAGTTTTAGTGGTGGAACTGCACCGCCGAGTCACTTCTGAGGTAGTTCGCTCAACCGCTGCAAGGTGTGTCAAGATCAACATGCTCCTCGCGGGTATTTATCTGTCTCTTCGTGTGTATTGACGTTATTTCTCGCCCCACCAGAGTAAATAGACGCGCACTGCATTCGTCCGAGGATGTGGAAATGCTCTTTCAAAAATGATTCTCTTTGGATCAGCCTCGCAATCGACCGCCCTATACCGGAAAGCAAACTTCAACATCCTCTGATCGCGTTCAACAAAGAAGTTAGGTTTCCTTATGAAGTTTTACTTAATACCTCAAATGCTCTCAGATATGAATGAGAAAATTTATAACGGTACTCTACATCCTTCGCTCACTGCGTGAACTTGAAACAACTAAAATAAGAAACTCAAGAATTAAAAACAGTTACCCAAGGACCGACAAATCAACCGGTTTGAAAAACGATTAAACTAGACAATGAAAGAGACGTATGCATTCATCCGAATGATGAAATCAATCATGCAGATTTGAAGCGATCCAAAACTAGGCACTCCTGTTATAGAAATTTGAAGACATTCAAACATACAAGTAGGTGGATGCGCAAATGTCCATCTCAGATATGCGCGAAATTCAACACTTTCAAGCCGATCTATCAACCCGGAAGAAAGTTACCGACATCCAAGTTTCCCGACGTTACCGACAAGTTACCGACATTCACATGCATTTTACACGGGTCGAACGATCACTGTAGCAGCGATTTTTCTTTGGTTACAGTCCGCATCGGTCGGTCAAGCTAACACTCATTTGTTGATGATTTATATGACTATGTGCGCCATTTGGATTGTGAGAGAACTAGCCTGAGTGTTTTCTCATTTTTAGCGCATGAAGAACCGCTTGTGAGCGCGTAAACCTATGAGGACATCGTGGCAAGTTCGCCGAAAGCCGTTCTGCAGTCAATCCTAATCGTATTAGCATTTCGACAAGTTCGTCACGAAGCAAATATCTTTGGTCACGGTTCGGTACCTAACTTTTCGCCGACCCTACAGAATGGCGAAGAGCCATCGCATACTCAAGCTCGCCAAGCGATTTTAGTTGCTATTGCCCTCTTACCCACATGCGAGCAGTACTCTGCTCGTCTGCCTCGCTGTTCTTCAACGCATGTTCAGGGAAGGGACGGAAATCCTAGGCTTAAAAACACATTCAGTTTTGACTCCTGCGAAATTCGATATAAAATGTCCGAGCAGGCCGTAAATGGCACTCGCCAGGTTGACCATCGTACTACTTGTTGCACAGACAGACATACAAGGTAAACAAGCATTTATTTNCCAGTAATCACCTAAATCAGCAACAGTCCATTTCAAACCATCAAATGTAAAGCCTTGCACTCAAAAAAGGTTTCCACACCCCGTTACTCGATCCCAATTATTCAAATCCCCAGCACATCGAATTATTTCATAAATAACCGCATCCTGTCATCTCCTCACTGTTATATTTAGCTCCGACCCCCCCCCCCCACCAAAAAAATTAAAAGGTGATACATGAAAAAACTAGACAAGATCAGTCGTTTATAAAACGATATGCAACAAATCATATTAAAACCCATTTATGATATGATAGAAAAAACCAATGAGCAAAGTAACAAATATGAAGAATGCCGATGAATGGAGTGGGGGGAATTATCATACGCGTGATGTACCGGAAGATATATGCGAGCACCGCAATTACCTTCACAAATTATAAACATCTGATATTACAAACTTGGACGAAAGGTAGCACTAATCACAGAACGGGCAAGTAACCGGGGTTCACAACAATGATAACGCGCAGAATCGAATCAATCCCTGATGCGAACTGAACGCACGGAACGGCAGTGAGACGACTGAATAAAATTCAAAACATACGATATGATTAGAAAAACATCAAAGATCACAGCAAATGCATGTCTTTGGTTGATACGGCATCTAAAACAAATAAACTGACTATAAAAACAGATAAATAGCCAGCTGAATAAAACCAAATTTCCAACATAGACGGCGCCGAAATTAGGGAGGAAGCGCCAAACCAAAAACACAAACATGAGGTGTTAGGCATTAGAATATGGGCGTTCCAAGCGATCCTTGTGGGATCCACTGTCAGTCAGCAGCCTTATCTGCCGAATGAATCAGATTCTAGCGACGCTCCGACCCTGTTGAACCTGGTGGAGTAATTGCTGAAGAGTCAACGAGATAGGATTGTAGTGGATTTCGTAGTGGAGCGGCATTAATTAGCGATGTCGCGGTCGGGAAAGGTGGCGTCTGTGGCTGATACTCACCGCCCATCGAAAACGACGCCAGAGTTGCATCGAAAGACAGTTGACTGAAATATATTTCTTAGCTCCGTTAAGAATGAGCTTCATTTGCGACTGTACAGTACCCAGGGAAGCAGCTTTGAAAATTGGAGATATTTCTTTTTCAATGGGGGCTGGCCACGACAGCGTATCCCCAAGCTTCCCGTCTTTCTAATTCCCACTTCCATCTGTCGTTTCCTCGAAGGAACTTAACATCCCAGAAATCACACATTTATATAACCGCGCCGCCGAGCGCTCGTAGGTCCGAACCTTCCTTCCTACACTTTCTTATCCAAAACATCTCGGAAAGCTTGGTCACGACAGTTCCCTCAAACGGAAACGCTGCTCATCGAATCGACATCTCACTCAATAACTGCAATGAACATCACAAAAAAAGAGTACTACTGGCCAGCTGTGCAAGTTATTCAACTGATGCATCTTGCTAAAGTGAAACCCAAAGAAACTCAAAGCAGACGACTCAAAATTCGTCGCCAATTCTTCAAAACAACAATTTCATCTGGCGCAATCATCCTTGATCCGACGACTCCATGGAGAACTCGGCTGTATTCATTGAAGTTCTAAAGAAAACTTTCAATTGCAGATATATGAAGAACAAA
>JAARMF010005877.1:0-10626 GCA_022844705.1 Toxascaris leonina
AAATTCTCAGTTAATGCATCTGCCCCTTGGCATAGCTAACGCAGTGAAAACGCTTGCACCACTCCGGAAGCATACTTGATCAGGCGGAAGACACATTCTCACTCTGCAGCCACTGCGCCACTAACTACATATGCAGAATAACTCTTCCCCGGTATCATATATCCACCAAGTACCACTTCAGTCATTAGTACCAAAATAGTTACCGCATTCGGAATGCGAGCTGAGTTCACATCTGGATAACCTTTCCAGATTACCTCCAAACATTACGTATTCGAGAGAGGAAATTTCCGGCTTAACATCGCACACACGCCGTCAATCTGAGTTCAATTCATCAGTGCACGACGAAAATGTACACGAATATGTGCGAGTTGCGAAAAAAAAATCCGACACAGCTTAGACGCGATTGGCTGTCTGTGTAACCTCCAAGCGTCAAGGCGTTTGGCTACGAAATCACCAACACACTTCCACACATACGGCACATCTATCAAGATATCTGCTGGTTAATGGGATGTATTGAAGTTTGGACAAAACCTGATGCGTTTTTGCCGCTTATCGTTTTTAGACCCGACCGGCCAGAGGTTTATGGAGAGAGTAACTGGACCGTTTCCCATACAACAAGTCGCGAAAGCACAAATTTGTAGACATAGAAGGGAGAAAATTTGGCCGGAAAACAATTTTCTTGGAAGATATCATGGAATGAAGCATATTTCATACATAAGAGAGCGTGTCAGCTTGTGCGACCGCATAAGTCATCTCATTGATACAGTGCGATAGCACACACTTCAACATATTGTCAAGTTTACTAGGCGACTTCGAAGGATTACACTTTGTGTTCATGACGTTAGTCATCTGAGACGATGCTGCTGCATTGAGGGCATATTGATGGGAAGTCGGACTAACATCGTACTTTCATTGGGAGGTGAAGCCATTTCCTCGTGCCCATCATCGGATGCTTCACTTCCACATTCGTCGTCCTACGCTGTTACTCACCTCATATGTGCATGGTGCCCTTCCCGTGGATCGTTACAAGCACATAATCTGTTTGTGCAACAAAACAACAGTATACTCTATCCTAGAGCTATATTCTTACAGGCTGAAAAAATAACGATAATTTCATGGGTTTATATTGCATTATTGATGACCATGATGTTGTTTTATATGAAGTGACCACGACAGTAGTTATGCTGATTCATTTGATGCTTACCACATCACTGCAATTGTGACATTTTGAAACGTGAGAGATGTCACTCACTTTCCCCGAATTGAGCGTCGCACCACTTTAGGCAATTTTCGCTTTCATTCGTCGAATGGGCAACGAGTCGACGGTGAGCACTCGAAAACTTGAATTCTATATGAAACGGTTGCTTGCGCGTCGAATGGATGGGTCCGATTGATTGCGTGACGCTGGACGCTAATCGCGACGACATATGCGCATTGTTGGGTATCTGCGTCACCCATCCAACCTAACAACCAGTCAGCCGACCCAACCTGCGGTCCTCTTTATGCTAACCAGTTTGGCAATCTATGCCTAAAGAGCAACTCGTTCGACCACCACGCTTGCACACCTATCGCACAAAGATCACTCGCAAACGACTAAACAAAGTTGCAGTCGCATCCTATCCAACTTAAATCTCGCAACAAAATTTACAACCAGTCGACTGCCGCCTTCAACGCAGCAACAATAGCAATGTTGAAACTTGTTTAACTCAGTGTTTAAAACGAATCAACTCGTCGCGAGTGCCGTCCAGGCAGCTTATATTAGCGATGGATTGCAGGATTTGTTGAAGAGAGGATTTCTTTTATTTCCTTCTAATAAAAGGCTTTGCCACTCTATTGTTTGTGATTGCATTGATTTCGTAACCGATAAAAAACGTCAGATGCCAAGGAAGAACGGACTACTTCATGTAGGCATATAAAACACAGGATTGTGGATTAAAGGATATGAGATTATGGAATTCTCCTCATCAAACCAACTATACAAATTGCCAGCAATTAACAGGATATATAGGATAACGCATTCACTGATGAATAATTTTTCATGGACAATCGCTCGGAAATGGACATCCAATCAGCTTTTTACTTCGAAATAGACAGGTAGTCATGATTATGAACAGGAAGTCGTTATGGGAAAGGAGGACATATACTCCACACTTCATTCATACATCGTGGCCCTAACATGAATGATTTTCAATCTGAAACTACCTGGCAGATATGTAGATGGGCGAACAGCTACATCGATACATATAGGGACGCATTTGTTTCCACATTATGCAAGAGCCGTGATGCATTTCTATAGAGAAATTCTGCAAAGTGCATAAAAATAAGTAGATTAATTAGGGTTGGGCGGTGATACATGTGATGATAGAATCAGAACTGTAATATATCGCCTGAAAGAAGTAGGATATAGCAAAGTCTGAGACATAAGCTATGCTACTTCACAAACAACAGGGGCCCGAGAACTGCAGATGAACAGCTTCAGCGGTTAGAAGAAGAACATCTTTATCTGCAATAAGGAAAGCGTGGCACCACATGGCTAATGGAATAACTATAAACACGAGCCATAATATATGGGCATAATATATGCTCAGATATAAACATTACCCATAACGATGTGTTTAAAAACCTATAGAGGTTGATAANCCATAAGGATGTGTTTAAAAACCTATAGAGGTTGATAAAATCAATGACCAAAGATCATAAATAACATACATGTAGGAATGCAAGATGGACATTTGATAATGAATTACAGCCGGCAGGCGGCAGATATCGTCGATAGATCGCATTGCTCCAGGTGTCGCTTAAAGCACGACAAGTCACTGGCCATAAGTAGATCATATGACAAAGAATTCCAGATAAGAACAACACGAAAAGCAAAAGAATTGAGTAAACGATAATTCTTCTCTTTTACTTATTTCTTCAGGGTTTTGGCGGCTTCTTTGTCAAAGTTCATTAAGTCTACTCAACTCATTAACGAGGAGCTTCCTCCGCACCTTTCATTGATATCGACAGTCCAGGTAACATCCGGTGAGGCGTAGACCCCAGGTCAAAGGGCATCGAAGCCATAACCCCAACTGTTGTGATAACTTATCGAAAAGAATGATTTTTGCGACGCCGCGATGTGAAATGATGGATAGATCGGACTTGAGAGCATACAAATCTTCAGGCATCACTGAACGTTAATTACTACTTTGCAACTTGAAGAATCGATCTAAATGTTGGTATAGAAAGTTATCATATAATATACGATATACCAAATAAATTTCGCTGCTTCCCAGATTGGAACCACGAAGCAGATAGACAAATGAATGTATGCACAGACATGACATTGTCATAGTGTACATTGAAAGTTCTGATTTGCAAAGACACATGAAAAGTGATAAGCACTAGGTGCAGAATAACACGAGATATTACGTGTGCGAAGAAATTCGGTTATGGATGAAATTAAAGAATAATGTGGTTCCTTAAATCTCTTTGTCGATGCCCAGATAAAGCTTTGTGCTGAGAATAAGATGCAATCTTCGAACTGCCTTTAGCAAAAGCTGCGTCAGCAAGTGACAATTCCAGTGTTCTTCAGCTTCCATATCGTCTTCCATCGAGCGTGTTGCACGATGACTCGGCTGCCCGTAAATATTTTTGAAAACTGCTCGACGTACTAGGATTCTTGAAAACTTGCAGAATTAGAACGCAAATAAAAAATGCTGTTTTTAGGGAATTATAAAAAGGTTTAACATTTTTTTCAATAATGACGTTTTCGCATCTAAGCAGGCAGGTTGATAGCTACTCTATCGAAATACAAACTTGGAAAAGGAAGAACTCCAACGGTGAAATCATTCTTCAAAAACATGTCTCTTATGATGTTCCTTGAATCCACATGTCCTTTCGATGGTGGCGAGTAGTGAATTAACTGCCTAAAACAATCAAGTGCGATGTAGTAATTGGTGTCGGTGAGGAAGCCTTGCCAATCGTTGCAAATAAACAACTGATGTGATATCTTCTGAACGTTGAAGCACCGCTGTATTTCAGTATGCCACAGCCCGGTAGATATGCATTAAAAGGCACTATGCCTACCTGGTCGTGAGGTCAGATGGGCTGATGTGTGACATCGAAGGCAGGTCGGCTAATGGTCGCCTCTTGCAAGAGCTTTCAAGCTGATCGCAGGGCTTCTGAATTATTCGTGAACACTTCGAGGCGCCAAATGTCCGCATGTTTCTTGTAAGCAGTTGAATCACATGTTTCATTGTTCGGCTTACAGGAGGAATGAATCTTTCACAGCAGATTTTAACGTTAATACCTTAATATGCGAATTCATTACTCGTAACGTTCTATCAATTGTCGATAATTTATGAAAGCGGTCGGTCACTTGAGCGAAATATAAAAACGCCTCTCATGTTTATCCTTCCACCATATCTCTCCCACCATATCTCTCCATCTATATAATAATGCTGCTTAAGAGTGATGGAAACGTTCATAAAACAAATTTCCCGAATGTGCATCCAGATCGAAAACAAACGAACTGAACGATGATAATCAACCAAACATTTTCACTTGCAAATTTTTCAGCGACGAAATCAAAAGATCGAATTTTTGAGAATTCTGGCCATTGTTCTCTTTTTTTTTTTCACTGCAGAAGTAGTGAATTGAAAGTATTTGAACGATGAGCGGTAATTGATGTATCGGAGATGCAGCTGTTGTGTTCGATGTATTTCCGCTGTAAATCGAACAGATGGCATGTGGATTCAGCATGATTCTTCATTGTAAAGAGATTTCAAATGAGTTAAGAATAACTTTTACCGATCGCTTTGAAGATGATGAAAAGCAATGCAAATCTTGTTTCTTTTAAAAGAAAAAAAAAACTACTGCTGAATTATTCTGTAGCAAAAATGAATCAAATGTGAATCGTTCGAGTGATCAGCACAAAGTTATTTATCGTATCGATAATGTGAGATATTGTACTTGAATTACCTATCCACAGTCACTCGAAAGGCTGTGAGTCATTCGTTTGCAGTTGCCGAATATTCTCCAGATGAAGCTTTATTTCTTTCAAAGTCTTTAATTACCCGTCATATAAAAAGTACTACAGAAATAAAGAGGCTGCAGGCATAAAAAGTTATAAAACACGTTTTTGAAACAATGTATAATATCTCAAAGCAAAAGAAACAGGAGAGAATGCGGACTATTACGAGCTTCAAAAAGACCTTATATATCTGGAACGTTGGTCGCAAACTTGGCAATTGCGCATATCGGAAGAAAAAAGTAGTCTCCTTCATTTGAACTTCCATCATGATTGCCCTTTAC
This sequence comes from Toxascaris leonina, assembly GCA_022844705.1. Classification (NCBI taxonomy): domain Eukaryota; kingdom Metazoa; phylum Nematoda; class Chromadorea; order Rhabditida; family Ascarididae; genus Toxascaris; species Toxascaris leonina. The sequence continues at coordinate 5,296 of JAARMF010005877.1, forward strand.
GTCTCAGTGGGAGTAAGCTTTGCGAGCAAGAAGTTATCAAGGACTTAGGACTGCATGTCACTTCAAACCTCAAATGGACCTTTCACTGTAGGGAAATAGCAAGAAAAGCATCACGAGTGGCTAATTGTGTACTACGTTCGCTAGAACACCCCTGTGTTAAACACTACAGACTTGCTTTTATTGTGTATTGTCGCCCTCTTCTCGAATATTGTGCTCAGATATGGTCACCATGCACTGATAAAGATGCTGAAATGATTGAAAGCGTGCAGAGGCGATACACAAGATCTGCTTTTCGCAAGGCCTTTCCTGATTCTGTTATTCCTTCCTATCCCGAAAGATTACAGATTCTCGGCCTGAGAAGTCTAAAGTACCGACGACTTGAATTTGATCTCCACTTGTGCTTCAAGATAGTGAATGGCTGCTGCGATATCCCGTTCGATAGTATCTTTGCATATACTCCATTCAACACACGCTCCCGATTTCATCGTTTCCAGCTACAACGTAGATTTTCGACCAAAACGGGTATATTAAGCTCGTTTTCTTTTCGAGCCATTCGCGTATGGAATCAACTGCCAGCTGACATTGTGGAAGCTGGTAATCTCACTGCTTTTAAAGCAAAATTAGCTCAGTTTGACTTGTCGCCCTTGAGGGGAGTTGACGGTCGGCCAGTGTGCTGTTAATATGTGTATCATCTCGGTTCAGCTTTTTGTCAGCACTACCACATTCGCGATACTTGAATGCTTTCATCTTGAATATCGTCAATTTATTGTATGTCTCCACATACTATTGTATGTTTCTTTATGGTTAAATAAAGCAATTTGAACTTGAATGATATAGGAATTACTCATGAAATATCATTGTTTAATAGATATTGAAATACCTTTTCGGCTTTCAGTTAACAACACTCATAACTGCCGCGACTTTTGAAATGGGCTAAGGAAAGCGTGCAGGATTTGTCTAGAGAAAGCTACGGATATCATTCGTAAGCAGCGTACCTATCAATAGCAAACACAAAAACGACGACACTTCAGTCGCACCGATATATAACCAACTTTAGAAATAATTGTAGATACATTGTTACATTGNTGTAAATACATTGTTACATTGAAATTGGAAGCAAATGAACAAAATAATAAATAAAGTTAACCGACAATGAATTAAGAGCATGACACTTTTTGTAGCAAAATATTTCAGTATTTCTTTTGGATCGAGAGAGAATCGCCGCAGATTTGCCGTAAATCGCTGGCGGATTGGTCGCTAATTATCGAGCAGTTTGATAGACGTCATGAGAAGCGGGTAGCTTTAATGCTTATATGGTTGAAGCTTCATCGGTGATAGAGGTGAGATATTCAGCTTCAACACTAGCATCAAAGTTTTAAAATGTTTTTCTCAGTGCTCATTCAAAACGTATTTGAGCACCAGGTCGAACTGCAATGACCATAAGAAAATATCCTCTGTCGTTTATCTTGAGTGGTCCTCTGTTCGTGGAGATTCTTTGAGCAGCTATCCACAATTAGCTGCGCGTGATTGATAGACCTGCTTCCCTGCTATCTCAGGTTATTTCGAGACCAATTTCAGCACATATGCGATTGCCATGGACAGATTTTTCTTGTTTGATTTTCTAATGCATTATCATCAAATAATAACCCAGCGTGCCTTTCAAATTCGACTGAGTAAATAAGTGTATCGATGCTTACAATCTTTCACATTTTTGTGGGTTAGCTCATATTCGTATGCTATTTCATTCTCACTTTCTTGAGGATTACTGCTTTACAAGATTCAAGCAGTCATCCTGGGAAGAAGAGAGGAGCGAGGGAGGAGGGGGGGGGGGAATGGAAGGTGGAGCTAGGGGACGAATTTTCTAAATGTTTTAGCAAGAGGCTTGTTAGTCTCCATTTGATAGCACACTTTCCAAAACTTCACAATGGTGAAGCGCAAGGAAATGGGTTGCTACACTTTGTAGTCAGCAGTTGGATGGGCACGCAGACTGAGGAGAGGAAACAACTTCGCGTAATCTTTATTTGAGAGCTATTATACATCACAGAAAAAACAATAATTTACTTTTGCATATTCGCACCAACGTGTCGATGACCATATCACGGATGCAATTTACCGTATTCAGTTGCGAGAGCGTTTTCCTCGCAACAACATGATGAGGTCGCTGAGCTAGAGAGAGATTCGCCAGTGGCTATTCTGCAATAACGAATAAATGGAACAGCACATAGAAGAGTTCATCCCAGCAGTTTCATTTCCTCCAACTGCAGATGACATCTCGTTGAGCGTTTAAACTTCATAACATTCGTTCGTTAATAGATGATTGGAGTTTGAGTGCAACACATAAATCATCACATTAGAAAGGAGACGTTTCCCTTATTTCAGTAATATAGCGGCAGCACTTTGACAGAACAAAGGTTCATAGTGAGTTCATACTTCGCGGTAGCACTAGAGGAGCAGTAATATCGACTGTGTATAACTTTCGAATATGACTAATCTCTCATGGACGATGAATGCAACTCGTATAGTGAATAACTGTGAAGGAATATGGGGGTACGTCGTGAAAAGAAATTAACGGCTATGAAATTGGCTATAAAGAGACAACGTTTTCAGCTTCGAAATTCCGCAAATTTTCTTTTATAGATTCAGAAATTGCAAGATATTGGATGCTTCATTTGAAGCTTATCCGCTTCAACAAGATTCATTGTCGGTATTAGAAGGGGTTCACCACAAAATCTTGCACTGATTGTGTAGACCTCCGCATTTAATAATTAATGTTGGCATGAATGTGAGATGAGAATCTGAAGAGCGATATTGTGGAGGAGGATAAGATACAATACCTTGGAATGCGATGATTATTCTATCACTGCAATTTCACAATCAAAATTTTAAGGTGGTTATTCGAAAGTTTTGTTCATAGTCCATATGACAATGTAAGTATTGATATTTCTGAGGAATTGCATCACATTGGACGAAACTCGTTCAGCGCTTATTGATAAAAATGGTTATTTTGGTGCCACAGAAATTTATTATATAAAATGAGTGCAAAATAATTGATAGACTTAAATTTCTTTGAAGTGTTTTCCTTTTTTGAACAACACAGATTTCAACAAATTCGAGAGCGTGATTTGGAATGATGCTAGGACATTCAGACATTTAAACCCAATTATTAGCCTCTAAACAGATATGGAAGCTATGAGTGAATGCTCCATATTGACTAGGCGCAAGGCAGGTTCGGAATCAGTGGATGAGGCGGAGAAGGGTGGGAGGAGAGGAGGGGGGGGGGGGAAGGGAGAGGAGGGAAGGGAAATCTTGTCTCATTGTGCGCTCGCAAGCAAAATTCATCTTTTCTATTAGTGCTGCAGTCAAAACTAAAACCTGATAGTAAATCGATCATAAGCATGAGGTGGGGATAGTGTTCTCGAACTGGGAAGGGTGCATCCCGGAGTCATATTAGTAGCACATCTGTCAAAGGCTGCAGCTTATTGCGTTCATTTTGAGATTTCATTTGCGAATGTTAGGGATGGATATTATTCCTTCCCTTTCAGATTCGGATGGAAGAACTGTGCATCGGAAAGATGAACGATTTGTCCGCAAATGTTGCATTCATTTCTTGGCTCATGTTTGAGTCCGCAAATTCGAAAATCTCTCTATGACTTCTTTATACGTCTACATTTGAATACTCTCTCTGTTAACGATAATTCTGGGAGAGAAAATTTTACGGAACCCTTCGGAAAACAGGCTCCGGGACACTTGAGAGCTTTCGCTTACCAGTTCGATGCACCTCTGTTCGCGATAGGTTGTCGCCGAAATTGAGAGTGTCCGAACCGCTATTGTATATGTTGGCGTTGTGCGAAAGACGAGATTTTATCGGCACGAGGCACACAATGCAGTCATCTCGTCAAATTCGAAGACAACCACGTGGATACACCCAGTAACCGACCGACTGCCGACAGTCACAACCCTTTCCCTACATTCAAAAGGGGTTCAGAGGTTTATTCGAATACTCACAGGCAATATCGTCGCTAACCTTCCAAGTGTGAAAATGAGGACGATGTAGTGAAATTTCTGAAAACGGAAAAGGATAAAAGGATGGAGGGGGAAATAAGAGGAGAGAGGGGAAAGGGAAAAGGGAGAAGGAAAAAGGGAAAAGGCAAAAAAGGAAAGGGCAAAAAGGAAAGAGGAAAAAGGAAAAAGATAATAAAATCTGTTGTTGCATTCCATAATAAACTTGCTCTAGAAAGGTTGCATTAGATAGAGTTTTCCCGTGATTTGCCCACGGGAGTGATCTATTGAAAGGATGCAATTGAAATTATGTGCTGTGGTATGCTGTCCAATAGATCATGTGAATGTAATTGTTTTCCGCAGGCATTTTGCCTTTTATCGGTGTTCGCAAAAGCAGTCTGATAAAGAGGGTGGACGAGCACCAATTTTGCTTCATTAAATCAACATGCTCTCAAACGAATGGCCTTCAAGAACACGATATATTTGTCTGAGCAGAGGAGATCAAAGATTGCCGATGAGAAATTGCTGGTGGTTCGCTATTCCCGTTCGAAAACATTAATGAATACCCATATATAATGTCGAATTTCTTTCGCTCTGGATTGTTTCACATTTCGCATTTCCGATGCGCAGAGATATCACTTAATGATGGTGAAGAATTTTAGAAATGGGATATAATTTATATAAATCATTTTCACTCAAAACATCAGCAATATTTTTATCGTATTTCGCTTCAATAAAAGCGGCTGTGACCCTTTCGGATTGTACACATCAGTATATATAAAAATATTTAGTATATTTCTTTTTAAGGGGCAAAATATAAACAAAGGAATTATTGTGGATCGATTTTACGATCACCGCAAACTAAACGTATGGAGAAGGTGTAATATTCTTATAGAAATAAGCTCGTTTTCCTCATCGTCTGCAAATACGGTTTGTTGGCCTTCTCACTCCCTCGCCTCCTCTGTTTTCACATCAGCAAGCTGGTGAAGAGTGAATAGGTATTAATGATTGGAATTGAAGAAAGGGGGAAAAAATCTTTCTGGGGAGCTGGTTCATGTATAAATTAAGCTGATGGTGGAATCAGTATCAAACAACGAGGTGATAGGTGTTCTTTTTAAAGAAATTAAATGTAATCATAGTGAGGCAAATGTTATTACTCATCTCGAAACATAACACAGTTCCCGCTATGATTAAGCGCGAAATAAATGAAGAGGATCAAAACTGAGATGATTGTTCAACAAAAATATTTCTAAGAGGAAGGCTAATTTTGGGAGGTAATCAATGAAAAAAGCATATATGAGGTGAGCGCTGTGCACTTATAGCGTATCTACA
>JAARMF010005879.1:0-10625 GCA_022844705.1 Toxascaris leonina
TCTATCCACCCAACTTTCGCATATTCAAGTCTACGTCTTCACGTGCTTCAGTTTCTCGTGATCTTTGCTATCCCTTTTCTCTTTTTGGGTTTTAAATGTATGGCCATTTGCCGTGTTATGATTGCAAATGCCTTTGCATACTTGTTTTGTCGAACGCGTGTTCCTTGCTTTCTTCATTGTAAAATGAATACGTCTTTCGTTTCAATGAGACTAGAAATCGGAACAACCAACAGATCCCAGGAACCATAAACGGTGCACCACAAATCCTCCCATTTGGCTCCTAACGTAAACCACTGCCATAGTAGTAAGCTCCGCTCGCCCAGAGCTGTTATAGTTCACTTTGGATGAGTGAACTGTTGAAATTCGCCCCATTTTCAAAAATCATCAATTCTTCCTTCAGCCCCCTTTTAATGTATAGTGCGTCAGGTTATGCTTGACTTCCCTTAGCGTATCCCGATGTTATAGTTCATTCTGCTCAGCACAAACCTGTTATCCTACATTTTTACGCCTCAAGATTAATGCTGTCACTAATAAGACGTTCTTGTCGCATGATTTGTTTCGATGATTGAAACATTTACTGCGTTATGTAGAAATCACAAGTATTTCTGCAACGCCATGCGCATCATAAATTATGAAGCCTTATGAGCAACACCAAAGAAGCATCGACAAAGAACAATTGGAATCCTCAATATTACACACCCCCCTTTCTCCTGCCCTATTTTGGCACCATTGTCATTCAAGCTGCACCACCCCTCCTTTAACACACCTCATCCTGCGATCTCTTTTCTGCACAAGTAATACATGTTCTCTGTTTCTCTCTTTTTTTTTTTAACATGCTTCCAATTACGAAGGTGAGGGAAGGAAATGGGAGGGCGAAAAACAACTATAAAAGAATGGTAATCTCACAATAGATAGCTCATATAACCAATAAACCCTTGAAAACGAAGAACGATAAATGCTAAAACAAATGCACTCATAAATGCAACGAAACCCTCGAATAAATAAACACGTGTACCAGCTAAATGAACATCCACCCACTTAACCCACTTGAAGCTATTTAAATTCCCATATTCTTTTCATTGAATAAATGACGAAACATTTTGTAGCGTTCAATAAAAAACTCAAATTGTTCATGCAAATCAATGTGATTGCCGCATCAATAAAGTCATCGATGAAAAAACGCATCACAAGGGAAGCGAACAGGTAATATTCTCTTCCAAATGTCATCGATCATCGTCGAAACCATTAAGAGGCACAAAAATATTTCAACTGAAAAGGCACTTTAGAACAACACGAAAAAAGAAAACAAGATTACTAACCGCACACAATGGGACTGAAAATGAGCAGAGTGGTAATCAGCAGCGGCGAAATGAAGCTTCGAAGCCGTTCGAGCTAGAGAAGAGCAATGCTTGGAGAAAATATTTTCAGCAGATATAGCACTATATAATCAGCATAAAACAACCTTTATAGAAAAAGCCTACTAAGGAAAGCAAAAGAACTTCAGCACGGCTTGAGTTTGCTTACTTTCGTACTCATTGCTCGATGAACACAACAGAAACTAGCATATCAGCTACAATGAAATCGACAACGGCGCTTTTGTGTACGGTGCAAAATCGTAGGAACAACCGGAATAACTGCCTACATTCAAAGTCAAGGTTCTAAACGTGCTTCCTTACACAAAAATAAAAGAAAAAAAAGGAAAAGAAAAAGAAAGAAAGAAAAATGCTGCCTCGCCCTGTCCCAGTATTCACTTTTGCAAGTAAGAAGCTTCCTCACCGCATAATAAACCACAGGAAGAAATAAAAACTTTGCTTATGCTCCAGGAAACTCAGGAATTGGTTGAAGGGATGAACAGATGCTGAAGCGCGCTCAGGAACGTCAGCTCCTTCAACAAATGAGAAATTTTCACAAATGACGATCTAGGCACATATTTCGAACGTCCTTCCCTTAGCAGCAAACATCCGATTTGCCGATGATCAAAAGATTTTTCAATCGTGTTTTCATTTTAGCTTCTCCGCTCACAGAAATGCATAAACATTATCCGTAAAGATATCAATATAACACGGGTCGCATACACCGACACAACTTTCTTGTTTACTTAACTCACCACAAAACAAAACAACCCGTGCAAGCCAAATGAAATGCATAATAACTGCCAAATGCGGAAATATATAACTGTATGAATGCTAACAAAATCAATTTCACACAAAAAACAAAGAGAAAACGAAGAGGATTTTTCAGGCAAGATACTGTGGCAAAGTTTCATATAACAAGGGGCAATTGCGAACTAGTCGTTTAACCGTCCTTTCCTCAATAGCCGACCCATCCTCGACTCATCTTCGAATAAGCATCGTACCATATACACCTAAAACTGGCACAATACGACATGAACTTATATCACCTCATTTTATGGTAGCTGCATCGGAAACATGCATCAAAATCGCAGTTTATCTGCCCATCAGGTTAAGCCAAGCAGTGTAAACCTTAATTTGGGAATGTTACTTGGTTCCAGCGGAAATATTTATACATCATTCACAAGCATGCAATCGCTTGAGCCTAGCTAACCAAACAAACCAACATGCTCCAATTCGCCTGCACTTACGATAGGAAGGATATAAAATGAAAGTGACCAATAATTCGTCAAGTTTCTCTCGTGTTAGGCATTACAAGAATATTGTGATTACGAAGACAAGCTCGACTACAGATGATCGGGCAAAACAGGCCAAATGGAAAACATTGGTTCCAATGTTGCCCCTTCTACGAGAAAACACGGAACAAGATTTGCTACAAAATACTATCATCCAACTTTCTTCATCGATTAGTCATATCGAAGTTTATTTTTGCGCGTTTATAAATCTGCTTCACGAAATAACATCATCGCTATCGCGTACCTGTGCGTATTTATTTCTCGTAATTTCAACTCAAGAACCACTGAAGATAGGACTACGCAAATTGATAGGCACATATAATGTGAACCCTTATACAATATCTCACGCTAATCCGCTGAACTAGAAAAAATGAAACATGCCACCAGAACTATATATATCTAATGGATTTCCCATTCGTTGGGTCATAGAAAAATGGATCTGTAGAGGGTCGATAAGGGTGCTCGGGTCAATCAAAATATAGAAGTATTACTCTGCTTAGTCCAATCTCTACTGATTGCTTGTGGAAATAACTGATATGATGCAAAAGGAGTTTCCGTTCTTCAACGGAACACAAAAGTGCATATCGTGCCATTTTCTCTGGTCTGCTTTCCCACTTGTACTGCACTGTAGAGTCTTGTGAACGAAAACGGCCTAACATGCTCCCAAGCAAAGAGTTCCCACCAGTCTCAATGCTCTCAAACAACATTATTTCCTACATATGGGCAAAACGCGGCGTAATATGCGGGTTCTAACTGAGGGGATTTAAGGAAGCAAAATCAGCTTCGGAGCCAAAATATTCTACCACACAACAACAGACAAACAAGCGGAAAAACGATGACGGTAGCATACCTGGACCAAAAGAGCGAACACCATGACGATGAGATGAATCATGCTCCAGAAGTTAATCATCTCGAAGCTAGTCTCAACTGCCTTACGATCGGCCAACTCTAAGCTTGCATACTGCCTTTGAATGCGTTCCACTTTATTTAGATTATCCTTCACACTCGTCGTCACCTTCTAAAAGTGGAACAGATTTGATTTCGACGATACCGCTAATACAAATCATGGCCATAGAACTCGCAACTATGGCTAGAAAGAGTACCACACCGCAAAAAAATAAGTAAATAAGTGATACCTACAATGCAAAAATAAGCCTGTTTTATTTCCTATCAGAATGCCTTAAACTAAACGAGGAAATTATAGGTCAGACAAATTCCGACAAAATTCTCTGCAATAAATTGAAATATACGAAGGTAATTCACCTGGAGATCCGCTTCTGCTATTCGCAGCAGCTTCTTGAGGATCTTCCTTATGAACACAGCGATACTTTAATGTACGCATGAAAGATCGGATCAGCACTTGAACAACGTATTAACGTGCAAGTGTAATAACCGAAAAAACAATTCACTCATAGAAGCATCCAACTATTCTTCCAGTTTCTTTCTGTACCACAACGATCTTTGCAAATGGCAAAACTGTTCCTCTTTTTCAAGCACACTCGAGTAATATAACAAACAAATGAGTTACCTCTACTTATCCGATCCACAGTTACTCTACGAGAGATCACCCTCCCAGATTCGTTACGACGACTTAATCAAAGATGTGGAAGCAACTAGCCGTGAAATTCCTATGCGGGAGACGCCATGCCAAGCAAATTAGCTAATATAATGAACGTCTCAACAAATCCTAAATCGTTTCCCTCCATTCTCTTCCAGCAAAGCTTTCTCACGCCTGCGGGAATTATACGACTTTGCTGAACAATTACCTTCACTCCACCTAGTGACGTCTGCACCACGCTCAAATACCAGTGTTGAAAGTGCTCTACGTTCTGTGTTGCTTTAAAAAATGAATCAAGCGCTGTTTTCTAGCATCAGAGAAAAAATAGAGAGAGAGGAAGAGGAGAGACAGAGAGAGAAAGCGTGGCCATCCACTATTCTTCAAACAAACGAAGCTAAAGGGAGATGTATCACACTAGAAATGTATTATTTGTTCAGCAATTTGAAAACCAAATTTTCTGTCACCAACGTGCCTCTGGTGAAGCAAATTTTTGATGCAGCAGTCTGTTCGACAAATATCTGCGCTATTAACATTTATTTATTCTGCGTTATTAGGCAACTTTTACCAGTGATGTTCGAAAGTACAAGCATATGCAATATAAATATAAATATAAATACAAATATATATATAAATATAAATATATTATATGTGTATGTATATGTTATATATATATATATATATATATATATATATGGCTCAAAATGCTAACTTATATTTATTTAATCCCATTAAAGTGAGCTCATTGACCTGTAAAGCAACAAGTCTTTAGTTCCAGACAAGAATGCCCAGTGGAATAGAGATCTGAAGGCCAGGTCTGAAATATTTACAACAAAGTGTCGATGAGAAAAAAATTGGTGTACAAATAGCCAGTAGAAATTTGCTTTGCGAAGCTGAATTGTCTCACCTAGCTAGCAAGTGGGATAGCCCAACGATTTACTAAAGTAGAAGAGGACATAACATCTCAGTTCCATAGCGAAAACACTAAGCACATGGCGACCCGCAAAAAAAAATAATATTTGCACGCAACATGTGACAATTTTACAACAGCTGCAAACAATCGCGAATCAAAATCGAGCAAAAGTGAGGCTTAAAAGCCTACTTTTATTTAATTGCACTTCAATAAGCTCCTGGGCCCATAAAACATATGGAGAAAGAAACAAGCCTGGAAGTTATCGAGGTGCGTATCCAGAGTTTGCAATACGTCGGCACCGATGTCAACTTTCTCATCAAATCCGCCCAAGAATTGTCCAGATGCGTCCATTAGGAAAAACTCAAAAAAGACGCGTTTCTCCGATTGTACGCTGAAGGAGTTGTCGAAACAAAACGTATAGTCACCATAACCAGCCGCTTTGTCGGTTAATTCAACTCTTAAATTGTAGTTTGAGCTTTCTTGAAGTAGCGGAGATTCAATGCATCCATCCAACGATGATGTAACACATTATAAAAAAAAGTAGACCAAATCACCCTCTGCGACTCTCGACCAATTGTAGGCAATGCAATCTCGAATTAAGGGCTCTTAATGCCTCAGAATGTACAACGGAATAAATATTCCGCATGAAATTTCAAGCGCACATCGCCATCTAAAATACTCGTCAGCACTTTCACTCAAAGGGACCGTTCGCACAACACAAAGACTTGCCCGAAGTAGTAACCATATATAACACTTCTACAACTGATGCAATTCAGCTAGCACTTGATAAGGTAGTATTTGATGCACAAACTCAAATGAAACTTTGAACCCCTCCTAACGCACTTTATTTTTGGGGGAATCTCGGCTGAACGGAAAACAAAAGGAGAAAAAACTAGCAATATGCAAAAATAATAGGCGGAAGAGGCATTGAAAACCTCTGCAATAGGGAATCCAAACTCGAAATCGTTTGGTGCACGCTTGAAACCAACGGTAAACGACATCAACGAGCATAAAAAGAGATGAATAGTGATGCTACTTAAAAGCACCTCCACTATCAGACTCCAAAATTTGCCATCTTCATATTGAATAAAAAACTGCTAATGATTATACAACAAAAGAAGAAGGAAAAGGCTCGTCTACTTTATAAAATATTACATAGAACTAACCGATGCATTCCATCGTTGCGCTTCTCATCGTTGATAAGACGATTACCACTTGGCGACTGAATATAGAAAGTAATATCAGCATCTCCACCACCAATTACCTAAACAAAGAAACGATCGAAATGTGATGTAAATTGACTTCAAAGATTACAGCATATTTGAATTCCCACTAAAGAGAGACAGAGAAAGAGAGAGAGCACGAGAGAGGGAGTTAAACGTGCGCGTGCCGGACGGAAACTAATTACGAAAATGGATGATCATCTGCAGCAAACTGATTGTTAAATTGATACAGTTGGCAGTCGCCGTTAATGCATCGATTAATAAGAAGCAAAGCAACACTCGTTGACGATCACAGAGATGCAATCTGTGAAGTTCGGAACTACAAAAATAAGATAGGCTTTATCTCCTTATGCGGAGTTATTACAAAAACAATTCCTTTCGAAGATACAACATCACCAAAGCAACAAGCCAATTTTAGCTAAAATCTTTAGTGAGACCTGAACTTTAGAACGCTCAAATAAGATAAACAGGGGCAAATTTTTTTTTGGAAGAAACTCATTTGTAGAAAAAATAATAAATGCGAAGAAACGATAAACTTATAGAATCTTATTATAGTTATGGCATTTGCACTGACATAAGCTAGTATGCTAGTAGGGAAATTTTCGTCAGCTCCTCAAGTAGAGACGCAACAAACCTGATAGTCGATTTCGAAGAAAGCGTATTTTGGCTTGTCGACTGGATGACTATAACATTCAGCTTTACCTGGTGGCACAACCACCGTGAACGAGAATTCATCAGCCATCGTAAGTGCAATGACCGCATAAAGCAAAAATGCTACGCCATAGCCCAATACGAATGACATCTCCGACAAACCACTGCGTTTCTTGAGGTAATCTTCAAAGTTGTATTCAACAAGAAGCAATGTGAAATGCAAATTGTTCTCGAAAATACGGCATATGAGGTCATATCGAAGCAATAAGGCAACATATGCTATAGTTTGATAGCAAAAGACCTTGCTATCAAATTATAGCATAAACCTGCTTGGAAATCGCAAAGACTATCTAGTTAAACGTCGCAGAGAGCAATGACCAAAATATTCTGACGCTCCAATTAGTTTACCGTGATACGGTCAGATAAACCTTGATATGTGACACAAATAAGAGAAAGCAAAAACGTGCAAAGAATGCTTATATGGGTACATGAAGAAAACTTAGAAAATGGACGGCAGATCTAGAACAGAATAGAAATGAACCGCTGAACATTCCGAGCTGTGTGCTTATGTGAAGTCAATTCGTAAAAGAATAATTAAAAGTGCAATACAGCAGCAAGAAAATAAGTTTAAAAAGAAGAAACTTCACACAGAAATGCAGCGGCAATCAAAACGGAAATGTTTTAAAAATTGAAAATGAAAAACTGCTCAATTTATAAACTGCAAATGGAATACAGATTAAACGATGCAAGATATTGCATGAACGTAGACAACTCTCCGATCTCAACGATTCCATTCGTTCGACGATTTCACACTTTCACAGCACAGAAACGAAACCTGTTAATAAATGGCACTGAAAACGAATAACGCTTAAAAGTCGAATAAAGCGAGCGGACTCTCGATCATCGAAACATTTTTTGCTTCAATCATATTCTGACGAAGCTCGTTCCGGAGAGGGGATAACTCCGCACTAAAAGCTATTCCAGATACTCTTTGGGCGATACGCTTAACACTTCACTCGTAAATTATGGGTTTTTCACATAGGTTTCCCAGTCTTCGAAAAATATACCCGAAATTTGATGCCCGAATTTATAACAGAATAAAATCGAATTAATCTCTGCGATATTCTGAAGTTTCTAGTTTGAAAACCTTTAAATGAGTCAGAGAATCTAATTCGAGGAAAAGATTGTAGGACGCTATATGAGCGAAGCATTTTTGAACGTTTTCAACAATCTTCACGTCTGTAACAAGATGAGAAGACCACATTTCGCGTAGAAAAGCTCATAGCTCATAATGGGTAGATTTATGCAAGCTTTACGGTACGGCTCAAGAAACTCGTGTCATGAGGCTCGCGGAATGAAATTGGTGGCCTTGAAGACCTCCAGCGCTATTTCTTAGGAATGCAAACCCCTGTGTAGATTGGCGGAAAGTTGCGCACGAACGCCATGGATTCGGTCATCGGCAGGTCTGCTATATAGGGAGGAATAAAAAAAACGAATCATCTAACTTACGAAACATTCAATCTCGGAGGTTGTCCGAAACATCGTTTATATCGACCAAGGGCAGACCGGCGGAAACCCGCAGTCGATGTTTTATTGCTCCGTTTGGTAATAAGCTTTATAAGAGATCCAATACCGATATCTAGGGTTTTTACTTGCAGCACTGTTTTCAACGGGAAGTCATCTTCTATTGAAAAAAAAAGAAAGTCTTGTTTTCATTGAAAAAAAGGGAGAAAAGACGGGCGAACACATTGCACTTGGTTGAGCCGCCAACCATTAAGCCTACCTCGACGCCCTTCAACGCGCCGTCTTCATCTGACCGCCCTACCTATAAGGATCAATCTGCAAGGAATGCTTTTCTGCCACAATACACTGGACAATATCTGGCGCACTATTTTTGATTTTGCAAGTGCTGTACACGGAATAATTGCACGAAACAAAAAATCGACCATGCCTTTTCACTCACACTTGGATATTCTCGGGATACAAGTGAAGAATATGGCAGATCTGGTTAATAATTTACACCCATCCAAGCTAAAAAAATTTCAGTTCGGCTATAAAAGCGTGGTATTTGCTTCAGCCTGATCACGTCTGCACAAATCTCGACAGCTATAAGGTATCTGAATGGAAAGTACGCGCACTGATTTGGAAACCGATATTAGTATAGTTCCACTAACGGAAAAGTTTACAGCTACCTGGCACCATTTGTTAGCACACGATCAAATATGTTATAGTCACCGGTCGACTAGCTAACTAAATTGACCGCAGCGCATTGCTTAAAAAACATCTCAAAGATGCGCGTAGAACACACGCAGCCATTCACATGCAAGCTGGAAAGGTCGAATAACCCATAACAACTGACTAAATCTGCAATGCGTTTAGAGAATTCCTCCATAAGTGCAACCCTAGTAGTCGACAGATGCTAAAATGACATCTACAGAAGATTCAACGTGGCAACAGAATCGACATGAGGTACCTTACAACCCGAACTCAGCAGGATCGTTTATTTTTAGTTGGAATACTGCTTAATTGTTGATGGACTAAAATTGCTGTACCGTCGTCTCCATTGTTGTTTTGTTTTTTTGTTTCTTTTTTTTGCCAGTCAACGATCGCGTTAGAAATTATGAAAGAGCTCGCCCATAATAAACGAAAAACGCGATGGATTCATCCGAAGAGCTAAATTGTGGAAATTAAAACCGAATAAGAAATCTTTGTTTTATAGAAAGAATTTGCAGATTTAGCTTATTGAAGAAGCACATTAAAATATCGTTGTTCGATCTTACAAAGAGTTTGTGCTAGAGCAATCCACCTCCCGCCACCATATAAGTAGAAGGACATATGAAGAAGAACGAAAATATGAGACTATTAAGCTTAATCAACAACAATTCAGAAACGAAACGAAACAACGACTACCAGCAGTATCACCTCATGAAAGTGCAAACAATAATACGAACATCAAATAGTGCAAAATTCGCGCCGCGTTCAATCGTACAAACACCAGCGCTGAACTTCTTTCAGCACATTTCCGACAAATATGGACGAATGCTCCTCAGAGAGGTTAAAATTGCGCACTTTTAGTACATCGCTACTTTTAGAGGGCTTTATTGCAACGTAATTTTTGCATCCTCACATCAACTGTAGTTTGACGTTCGATGCAAGAATCGGCCTAAGCGGAAATTTTGCAGCCATATACTTGCGATTTTTGACCTTTGCTCCTTCTAGCAAGTAATATTCGCGTTTTGCTTCATTAATAGTTTGTTTATTCACTGATTTACGTATGTTTAACATTTTGAACCCCTACATAAACGGATGTATGGAATTGTCCTCACTGCATAATCTTTTCCACGCCACCACATCTTGATCCCCCTCTTTGTCTTAAAATTTTTTTCTTTTTTTTTCTTTCTCCTTCTTTCTGTTTTGTTTTGTTTATTTCTTTTCCCCACATTCTCCAACTATTTTCCTCAGTACTGTATAATACCTCACACACGTGGGTATATATGTATGTATTGATGCGTATATATAATGTGTCGTATTATAGGGCTGTTACTATGATTATGGCTCAATGAGCCGAAACATCAGTATAAACATCTATATCTGATCCGACGCATCCCGATGTTTATAACAACAAACAGTCGTAAT